>JASFAX010001726.1:0-49182 GCA_030737875.1 Allium sativum | reverse complement strand
TTCGAGAGATAGTTTGTTTGCACGGTGTTCCTTCTAGCATAATGAGCGACCGCATTCCTATCTTTACTAGCGAGTTTTGGAAGAGCTTGCTTAGAGAGGTGGAAATAGAGCATGATGCGACGATTCGACGAGCTCCTACGTGCATTCTTGGGTCGGAGATTAAGAAGTTGAGGAATCGAGAGGTCAAGCTAGTCAAAGTGCAATGAGGAGATGATGAGAGCGACACTACTTGGAGACGGAAGAGAAGATGCATTCATTGTACCCTTTACTTTTCGACGGTATGTCTTTTAATTTCTCCTTTATTGCTTAGCTTGTACTTGTTCTGTCTTTAGTATGTCATCTCACTAGTATCTTTGACCTTTAGATAGGGTAGTCCTATGGTTGAAACATGTGTTTGAGATATGTTACGTATGGTGGATGCATGTGGATGCAAGTGTTTTCTAGTGGGTGCTCGTGGATGTATATACACACACTTTAGGCACTAGATCGACTCAGTCACTTTCATATTGCATATTGCATATAAATGGATGTATTTAGTAAAATGAATGTACGTTGAATGTGTGTATCATATGGATGTTGAATTTAAATGAATGGTTGTGCACACATGTAGTAATGATATGTATAGTGTTCTTTGCATACATGATGGATACATGGCACTATCATTATTTGCATTAAGGAGGTCAACTGAATCAGTGGACCGCCTGATTTTGCATTAGTATACGGACATATACACACACTATGCATATGTACATGAAAAGCATTAAAAATCTTCTAAGGACCATGGTTGCTAGTGGTTGATGGTTGAGTAGATGAATGATTGGATGGTAGGATACGTTCTTCTTGACTTAGAGATTTCGAGGACGAAATCCTTTAAGTAGGGGAGAATGTAACACCCCGTATTTTCTGAGAATATTAAAATAACAAATTAAAGAATAATTTATTTGAAAAAGAGGGATGAGAAAAGAATGATGTTCAGCATTGGACTAAGGTTTGTAAGCAAAAGACTTAGTCGCTCATTTGGTTAGAACATGTGACTTGCATACAAGAGGTACAGAGTTCGATCCCCGCCAGCGCCATATTTTTGTTTTAGGGGATTGACTAAAAAGTGGCTTAGTGTGAGCGCAATTCAAGAAGTGGTTTAGTGTGAAAATGGTTAATTATGAAGAAGTTATTAAGCCATGAAGTTTGTATGCATATGAGAGAAATATATATATATATATATATATATATATAAATTAAATAAATAAATATTCAAAAAAAAAGTCCAAAACAATGAATTGGGAAGGGGAATAGCCGAACCGCACCATTTTTTGAGTCGACCCGAGCCTTGCTGGTTCGACTAGAGGTCAATCCACTGTGTTTGGCTGCCAACCCATGGCCCCATTCGCCCGAAGGGCTGATATGGCATCTGAGTGGTCATGATCAGTTATAGGGTTAATCCTAAGGCCTAAATAACTTCCTACACCTATATATACACCCTAAGACCTAACCCTAATTCATAAATATTATCTATGACACCATTATGCTGTCAAATTCTATCTTAAACCCCAGCCACCGCCTCTAAATCAAATCTCAAGTGTTCAACTTCAACTCAAATTAAAGATTAGAGCTTCTACAACAATTCAAGAAGATAAATCAGCAACACCGTGACGTTTCTACACCAATTTCAGTGAATAATTCTATTCATTAACCACGAAAGGTGAGTACGGTGATTTTCACAATATAATGGGATTAAAAGTAACATGATGAAGTTGTAAAGAGGATTCATATGTATGTATGTAATTTAAATCTCATCCAAGTCTTCACCTTTTTGATTCATGTCATCATATGCCTATGTTTCTATGTAAAGCTCATACCTTTATCAGTTTATTCATGTTGAATCTGTCATTATTCCTCTATGCCAGTTTACATGACCCTTTATTTCATGATGTTGTATTAATTCCAATTTTCTGTGATTTGATTCTCTCTTATTATCCCTATTCCTTTTATTTTTGGATCTAAGCTACCTTCGAGCCTATGTTAGAAATACGCGCGAATGCAAATACGTGGGAACAATGGGAATATGTGAAACATGGAAAATTGGATATTATTGGATATTTTGGATAATTGGATAATATATGAAATTGGCATATTTGGGTATGAATTACATGGAATTGATGAAATTGCCTATAATTATAAATTTATAATTGATGTTAATTAATATGTAATTAGTGAAAATTTGGAATAGGCAATGTTATAAACATGATTATATGTTTAATTGGATATACATGATATGAAAATTGGGCATGGGTGAAATACGATTATTAATAAACCTTTGAAACGAGGTTAGGCGCAATTGTGGTGTAAGACTTCCCGGAACCGCCCGGCAAATCCAGCTGCCACAATTGGACGTCTAATGTGAGAGGTCAAAGGAATGAATTGTAGGCGCAACGGTTAATGACATGAGGTTAGACCCGGTTTGTGGCGTAAGACTGCCCTAAACCGCCTGGCAAATCCAGCGGCCACAAAGCGTTCGGTCTAATGTGGGAGGTCATGCACCGTTCATCATAAGGAATGAATTAAGGAATACTAACCATAATAAGACATGGGTATGGTAAGAGGGTTAAGTGGGGTGACATGTAAATTATGACATGTAAATATGGACTTAACCGGTATAAGATAAGACACGTAAATTATGACATGTAAGTATGGACTTAACCATAGCATGTGTAAGACATGGACATTTAAATTAAAATGGTTAAGTGGGAGAAAAACCTAGTGGGGACCAAGCATAGGTGGGAGGCTTGTATCGAATGGGGGACCCATTTCAACTAGTAACACGTTTGAGTATCTAAATGGGCCCGGTACTAAGCCGGGGTTGGGGCACGCTTACTGGACATGAATGTAAGAGGTCAAAACGTGAATAGCGGTGGCAACGCAAGTCCAACGGGTTCATGTGCGTGCATGGGTCCGGGATGGTAGGTAAGACGTTGTTTCTTCGTGTAGGTATGGCCGTGCATTTTATGTTGGTATCGGGGTTGCCACTTTGGGGAGTGATACACCCCCACTGTGAGGTCAGCACGGGTGCCTACGGGGTTTAGGGAGCCGATCGAATGGGTAGGGTAAGGGTACCTTAGCGGTGGTAAGAGCAAGCCGACACCTACGATAACAACTAGGTACAAGTAACTACCAAGTTTGTCATGTGGGTACAGTTAGTGGGAAGGGATCAACCTTTAGTAAATAGAGACTAGTAGACGTGTGATGTAATTAAGTAACATGGTGTAACTTAGCAAAAGTGCGGTGTAATGAAATACATGTTGGTCGAGTTGGATTGTCCTTTGGGTGCAAGTCTGATGTTGACTTCGGTCTTCGGGGTTAGTACTTGGAGGGTTGTTCGCTTAGACAAGGTGTAGGGTTGTCTTAGTACTTAGGAACGGAATCATCTTGTCCATCCTTTTTATCTACCTTATCTATGTTACAGCCATATCATGATGCCTATTTATGTCTTTATCGTTTACCTTACCTGTTATTTGTTAAAATTACTAGACTCGCCAGACTTTATGTCTGACCCGTTTTGTTTCCACCTCTTTTCTTTCCTTTCCCCCCTAAGGTTTGCAAGGAGGGAATACTACAGCTTAGTGCCGATTTCTTTCAGTTGATTGAATAGAGTAGATGTATCGCTTTGGACTCTCTCATCTTTATGGCTTTGCTTATGCTCAGTGGGGATTTATGCAATTATGTTATTTTAGTGTTTGCTTCTTTATGTACTTTGAAGTTTATGGAAAATACAATTGATCATGTTGTAATGGTTTTTGGAGACTACTTATGTAAGCTTGTTTTGAAGTTATGATGCTATGAAATAAGTTTTATCTTCCGCTGTGTTTTATTTATTTATTCTTGTAATTTATTTGTTCTATACTACTATAACGCTTCATGACATTAATGCATTCCCTTTGTGAGTGACATTAATGGCCATGGGGTGTTACACGCGGTATCAGAGCTAAGGTTACAAGAACAGTAAAAAAGTTTTGAATAGTGTGTTCAAAAGTATTATTTTCATAGAAAGTATTTTCAAAAATTTGTTTTAAAGAAGCTATTTTCAAGGAAAGTTTACTTTAAAGAGCTTAATCCCCGCAAGCCATACGTCTCTCTTTCGCTTCCATTGTTTTGAAAATCTTTCGTTTTCTTTTCAGCATGTTTGGAGCATCTGAGATACCAGAGTGTGTTCATGTACCCGGTTGGTTTCGTCAATATCTCGAGGCTAGGGCCGCTGCCGCAGGTGCGGCCGACGTTCCTCTTCCTCCTCCCCCAGCTCCAGTCATTCCTCAGCGTGGAGATGCTTTCTCCAAGATATGTAAAGACTTTCGTTCGATGGGTGGAAAACCTTTTAGTGGATCTGAAACGTTTGTTGAAGCTAGAAATTGGTTGAAAGAAGTGGAGGATCTGTTTGGCATTTTCGATTTGGACAATTGTAAGAAGGTCCAATAGGCTGCTTAGTTGATGAAGGACGAAGCTTCGTTTTGGTGGAAGGTTACTAATGGAGAGCGTGCTGTAGAGACGTGGGCATATATTTGGGGAAGGTTTGAGTTGAAATTCCTTTCTCAAGCTGAGGAGAGTATGTACATGGAGAGGTTCTTGACATTGAAGCAGAAAAACTTGACCGTGAAGAAGTATGTGAATGAATTTAATAAGTTGGCAAGATTTGGGATAGAGTTGGTAAATACACCTCACTAGATGGCCTTGAGGTTTGCAAAGGGTCTAAATGAACCGCTTCACAGTTTGGCTATGTCCCACATTCCAATGGGGGCTACGTATGAAAAGCTTGTTGATATGGCATACATGCATGAAGAAGAGAAGGGTGTAAGTACTTTTAGGCCGCATGATAAGAAGGAGGATCCAAAGAAAGCCCAAAAACGAAAGAAAGATGGTAAAGAAAAGAGGAAGTGTCACAACTGTGGGATACCTGGCCATTTGAAGAAAGACTGTAGGAAGAAGAAAAAGTTCGCTTGTTATCATTGTGGTGATCCAGGTCATGCTGTCAAGGACTGTCCTAAGAAGCAAGGGCAGAGGGCAGGTTCTACTTCGGGAGGGCAGGTTCATTCTCTCATGGCTCCGAGGCAGGAAGAAGGTAGAAAAATTTCTATCGAAAGTTTGATTTTCTTGTTTGATCATCCTGTCCGTACTTTATTCGATTCTGGCGCATCACATTCGTTTATCTCTACATCATTAGTTGAAACACTGCAATTAAATACTAGTCTCATCGTGGATCCCATTATAGTCTCAAATCCTATTGGTGGGTCGGCTCATTTATCCATGGTTTGTAGGGATTTGAGATTGTCTATCTTTGGCGTTGGTTTTGAATGTAATGCTTTTGTGCTTGGTTTCATGGGCTATGGGTTGATTCTAGGGATGGATTGGCTAGCCAGACATGGTGCCATCCTAGATTGTGAACGAAGGGTAGTAAAATTGTTGACTCATAGTGGAAGGACCCTTGATATTTCTTGTGACCCTAGAGAGATCGGTGATGCTTAGCAATCTTGTGTCACTTGACGCATCCAATAATGATTTACATTCTGTTCGTACAGTCTGTGAATACGTTGATGTCTTCGATGAGGTGAGGGGTCTACATCCAAAACGTGAGATATACTTTCGTATTTATCTTGTAGACAATGCAAAACCCGTATCTCTGCCAGTATGCCACATGGCTCCCCGTGAGAGGAGGGAACTCAATAAGAAAGTAGGGGAGTTACTTGAGAAGGGGTTCATAAGACATAGTATATCGGAGTGGGGTGCTCCAGTAGTGTTTGCCAAGAAGGCGGATGGGTCCCTTAGACTTTATGTGGACTATAGAGAACTTAATAAGCTTACTAAGAAGAATATGCACCCACTGCCGAGGATTGACGATCTCTTCGATCAGTTAGTTGACGCCTCAGTGTTTTAGCAGTTGGACTTAGCCACTGGTTTCCATCAGTTGAGAGTGGCTGAGGATAGCATAGACAAAACTGCCTTTAAAAATCCGGACGGTTTCTATGAGTGGCTTGTGATGCCCTTCGGTTTGACAAACACCCACGCATACATTGTTGAATTGATCAGTAGGGTGTTTAGGGAGTACCTTAACAAATTCGTGGTGGTCTTGGTGGATGACATCTTGATCTTTTCCAAGAACGAGGAAGAGCATGCCCTACATCTTAGGGAAGTGTTGGAGATCCTTCGAGCGCATAACCTTAAAGCTAAATTTTCTAAATGTCACTTTTGGAGGAAGGAAGTGCGATTCTTAGGGCACGTGGTTTCCAAAGAAGGGATAGCTGTGGATCCCGCGAAGGTGGTGGCCATCCAAGTTTGGAAGGTCCCTAAAAATGCTATCGAGGTGAGGAGTTTATTGGGGTTGGCTGGCTACTATAGGAAGCTTATTAAGGACTTCACAAAGATAGCAGCCCCATTGACACACTTGACGAAGAAGAACCTAGTTTTCACGTGGGACGTAGATTGTGATGATGCGTTCCAACGTTTAAAAAAGAGCTTTGACCACAGCCCCAGTCTTAGTGTTGCCAAATGGGAGTAAGCCATTTACCGTTTATACCGATGCTTGTGGGATAGGACTAGGCGCAGTCTTAATGTAAGAGGGGAGGGTAATAGCCTATGGAGGAAGGCAGTTGAGAGTGCATGAGAAAAATTACCCTACACATGACCTAGAGTTGGTCGCTATTGTTTTCGCGCTTAATTCTTGGCGCCATTATCTTCTTGGCGAGAAATTCGAATTTTTTACAGACCACAAATCGCTAAAATACTTGTTCTCTCAGAACGACTTGAAATTAAGGCAGAAAAGGTGGATGGAAGTCTTAGCGTCCTACGATTTCGAGATAGCATATACCCCTGGCAAGGGTAACGTGGTGGTAGACGCCTTAAGTAGGAAAAGGTTGTCCTTGAGTCCGTTGTTTATTGAGCGGCGAAGCTTAGAGTTTATCTCTACGTTTGACTTTTGACCTTCCATTGACTTTGTACCTGGTTTGATATCATCCTTAGAGGTCAGACCTACGCTTTTGGGACGGATTGGTGAGGCACAGCGAGATGACCCACAGTTGGTTGAGTTAGTAGAGAAGCTCATAAGCGGGAGTCATCTGGCCATCTCAGTAGGTATACCCTAGATGATAAGGGTTGGTTATGTAGGGACGGTAGACTTTGTGTACCACGAGACAAAAACTTGAGGAAGACCATTCTTGATGATGCACATCGTTCGAAGATAACCATTCATCCCGGTGGGGACAAGATGTACATGTACATGAGACGAGTTTACTTTTGGGCCGGTATGAAGAGGGATGTGGCTGAGTTTATCGCTAGATGCTTGGTGTGCCAACAAGTAAAAGCAGAGCAAAAGAAGCCCGGTGGGTTGCTTCACCCATTAGAGGTCCCATAATGGAAGTAGGAGAGTGTCTCGATGGACTTTGTTGATGGGTTGCCAAGATCGAAGAAGGGTAATAAGGGGATTTGGGTCGTGGTAGACAGACTTACTAAGAGCGCCCATTTCATTCCCGTGAAGAGTAAGAGGACTGCTCCATGGTTAGCCTCCGTATACATTCGAGAGATAGTTCGTTTGCACGGTGTTCCTTCTAGCATAGTGAGCGATCGCGATCCTATCTTTACTAGCGAGTTTTGGAAGAGCTTGCTTAGAGAGGTGGAAATAGAGCGTGATGCAACGATTCAACGAGCTCCTACATGGATTCTTTGGTCGGAGATTAATAAGTTGAGGAATCGAGAGGTCAAGCTAGTCAAAGTGCAATAGGGAGATGATGAGAGCGATGCTACTTGGGAGACGGAAGAGAAGATGCATTCATTGTACCCTTTTCTTTTCGAGGGTATGCCCTTAATGTCTCTTTTATCGCTTAGCTTGTACTTTTTCTATCTTTAGTATGTCCTCTCACTGGTATCTTTGACCTTTAGATTGGGTAGTCCTATGGTTGAAACATGTGTTTGAGACATGTTACGTATGGTGGATGCATGTGGATGCAAGTGTTTGCTAGTGGTTGCTCATGGATGTATACACACACACTTTAGGCACTAGATCGGCTCAGTCACTTTCATATTGCATATTGCATATAAATGGTTGTATTTAGTAAAATGAATGTACGTTGAATGTGTGTATCATATGGATGTTGCATTTAAATGAATGGTTGTGCACACATGTAGTAATGATATGTATAGGGTTCTTTGCATACATGATGGATACATGGCACTATCATTATTTGCATTAAGGAGGTCGACTGAATCAGTGGACCGCCTGATTTTGCATTAGTATACGGACATATACACACACTATGCATGTACATGAAAAGCATTAGAAATCTTCTAAGGACCATGGTTGCTAGTGGTTGATGGTTGAGTAGATGGATGATTGGATGGTAGGATACGTTCTTCTTGACTTAGAGATTTCGAGGACGAAATCCTTTAAGTAGGGGAGAGTGTAACACCCCGTATTTTCTGAGAATATTAAAATAACAAATTAAAGAATAATTTATTTGAAAAAGAGGGATGAGAAAAGAATGATGTTTAGCATTGTTCTAAGATTTGTAAGCAAAAGACTTAGTTGCTCATTTGGTTAGAACATGTGACTTGCATACAAGAGGTACAGAGTTCGATCCCCGCCAGCGCCATATTTTTGTTTTAGGTGAATGACTAAAAAGTGGCTTAGTGTGAACACAATTCAAAAAGTGGTTTAGTGTGAAAATGGTTAATTATGAAGAAATTACTAAGCCATGAAGTTTGTATGCATATGAGAGAAATATATATATATATATATATATATATATATATATATAAATTAAATAAATAAATATTCAAAAAAAAGTTCAAAACAGCGAATCGGGAGGAGGGAATAGCCGAACCGCACCATTTTTGGAGTCGACCCGAGCCCCGCTGGGTCGACTAGAGGTCAATCCAAGGTGTTTGGCTGCCAACCCGTGGCCCGATTCGCCCTAAGAGCTGATATGGCATCTAAGTGGTCCAGATCAGTTCTAGGGTTAATCCTAAGGCCTAAATAACTTCCTACACCTATATATACACCCTGAGACCTAACCCTAATTCATAAATATTATCTATGACACCATTATGCTGTCAAATTCTCTCTTAAACCCTAGCCGCCGCCTCTAAATCAAATCTCAAGTGTTCAACTTCAACTCAAATTAAAGATTAGAGCTTCTACACCAATTCAAGAAGATAAATCAGCAACACCGCAACGTTTCTACACCAATTTCAATGCATAATTCTATTCTTTAACCACGAAAGGTGAGTACGGTGATTTTCACAATATAATGGGATTAAAAGTAACATAGTGAAGTTGTAAAGAGGAATCATATGCATGTATGTAATTTATATCTCATCCAAGTCTTCACCTTTTTGATTCATGTCATCATATGCCTATGTTTCTATGTAAAGTTCATATCTTTATCAGTTTATTCATGTTGAATCTGTCATTATGCCTCTATGCCAGTTTACATGCCCCTTTATTTCAAGATGTTGTGTTAATTCTAATTTTCTGTGATTTGATTCTCTCTTCTTATCCCTATTCCTTTTATTTTTGGATCTAGGCTACCTTCGAGCCTATGTTAAAAATACCCACGAATGCAAATACGTGGGAACGATGGGAATATGTGAAATATGGAAAATTGGATATTTTGGATAATTGGATAATATGTGAAATTGGCATATTTGGGTATGAATTACATGGAATTGATGAAATTGCCTATAATTGTAAATTTGTAATTGAGGCTAATTAATGTGTAATTAGTGACAATTTGGAATAGGAAATGTTATAAACATGATTATATGTTTAATTGGATATAAATGACATGAAAATTGGGTATGGGTGAAATACGATTATTAATAAACCTTTGACACGATGTTAGGCGCAATTGTGGCGTAAGACTGCCCAGAACCGCCCGACAAGTCCAGCTGCCACAATTGGACGTCTAATGTAAGAGGTCAAAGGAATGAATTGTAGGCGCAACGGTTAATGACACGAGGATAGACCCGGTTTGTGGCGTAAGACTGCCCGGAACCGCCCGGCAAATCCAGCAGCCACAAAGCGTACGGTCTAATGTGGGAGGTCAGGCACCGTTCGTCATAAGGAATGAATTAAGGAATACTAACCATAATAAGACATGGGTATGGTTAGAGGGTTAAGTGGGGTGACATGTAAATACAAACTTAACCGGTATAAGATAAGACATGTAAATTATGACATGTAAGTATGGACTTAACCATAGCATGTGTAAGACATGGACATTTAAATTAAAATGGTTAAGTGGGAGAAAAACCTAGTGGGGACCAAGCATAGGTGGGAGGCTTGTGTCGGATGGGGGACCCGTTTCAACCAGTGACCCGTTTGAGTATCTAATTGGGCCCGGTACTTGGACGGGGTTGGGGCATGCTTACTGGACTTGAATGTAAGAGGTCAAAACGTGAATAGCGGTGGCAATGCAAGCCCAACAGGTTCATGTGCGTGCATGAGTCCGGGATGGTAGGTAAGACGTTGTTGCATCGTGTAGGTATTGGCGTGCATTTTATTTTGGTATCGGGGTTGCCACTTTGGGGAGTGATACACCCCACTGTGGGACCGGCATGGGTGCCTATGGGGTTTAGGGAGCCGATCGAATGTGTAGGGTAAGGGTACCCTAGCGATGGTAGGAGCAAGCCGGCACCTACGATAGCAGCTAGGTACAAGTAACTACCAAGTTTGTCATGTGGGTACAGTTAGTGGGAAGGGATCAACCTTTAGTAAATAAAGACTAGTAGATGTGCGGTGTAATTAAGTAATGTGGTGTAACTTAGCAAAAGTACTGTGTAACGAAATACATGTTGGTCGAGTTGGATAGTCCTTTGGGTGCTAGTCAGATGTTGACTTCGTTCTTCGGGGTTAGTACTTGGAGGGTTGTTCGCTTAGCCAGGGTGTAGGGTTGTCTTTGTTCTTAGGAACAGAATCATCTTGTCCATCCTTTTTATCTACCTTACCTATGTTACAGCCATATCCTGATGCCTATTTATGTCTTGATCATTTACCTTACCTATTATTTGTTAAAATTACTGGACTCGCCAGACTTTATGTTTGACCCGTTTTGTTTCCACCTCTTTTCTTTCCTTCCCCCCCCCCCACCCCCAAGGTTTGCAAGAAGGGAATACTACAACTTAGTGTCGATTTCTTTTAGTTGATTGAAGAGAGTAGATGTATCGCTTTGGACTCTCTCATCTTTATGGCTTTGCTTGTGCTCAGTGGGGATTTATGCATTTATGTTATTTAAGTATTTGCTTCTTTATGTACTTTGAAGTTTTTGGAAAAGACAATTGATCCTGTTGTAATGGTTTTTGGAGACTACTTATATAAGATTTTTTTGAAGTTATGATGCTATGAAATAAGTTTTATCTTCCATTGTGTTTTATTTATTTATTCTTGTAATTTATCTGTTCTATACTACTATAACACTTCATGACATTAATGCATTCCCTTTGTGAGTGACATTAAAGGCCATGGGGTGTCATAATGCCTGTCTAATGTGAGTGGTTGGTGCTTTAATAAATTAAAGCTAAGTCAGGATTGGTAGGGTTAAGTCAATTATAGAAACACTTAACCGATTCAACATGTTAACTAAACGAATGGGTGGGGTTAGGTAAACTTGGACACTTAACCAAATAAACATGTTGATTAGAAAACCCTAGTAGCGGGGACCTATTTCAGCAGTAACCCACATAGATGTATCATGGTACCCTGAAACTAGGCAGGGTGGGGCATGATTACTGGGCTGATTATAAGCGGTCAAAACGTCGGCGGTTGGTGGGCCAGTGTAGGTTCCGATGGAGTATGGGCTTGCACGTACTCCGGAGTGGAAAAATCAAGTACTGGGCATCAGTAGTATACATTGTGCATCTTGAATCGTGTCAGATTGCCACCAGAGGGACCGATACACCCCATGGTGGGACCAGCACAGGTATCTACAGTCAAGTGGGGCCGAATGACACAGGATATGAATGCATACGAGTAGGAGCCGATCATTAAGGGGATCGTTTGTTATGAACATGTAGGGCTGGTTGAACCAATTCTTAAGTAGGTGCAGAGACTATAGTAATGGGTGCGATCACATGTTCCCCTTATCTTATATTAGGGTATTGTCCTATGTTCTGTTATTACTGTCATGATCCCTTTCCTTGTTTAAATACTAGTAATCACCGAACTTATCAGACTTATTGTCTGACCCGTTTTCCTTCATCCTCTTTTCTTCTGTTCCCCCCCTTAGGTCCACAGGAGGGAATACTGCAGCTTAATCAGACTCTTTGCAAGCTTCAAGAAAGTAGATGTATGATTTGGACTCTCTCTCACCTTGGCTATGGCTCTTGGACATTATCCTTGGGGATTTATGCAGTTTTATTTATGGTTTATGCTTCTTTATTAAATAATCAAGACAGAAATTATGTTGTAATGTTTTGGAAGTTATTTTGAGACAATTTGATGTAATGCTTTTGTATTGAACCACGTATGAAATAAATAATTTAATTTCGTTGCTTATATTTATCTGTCTTGTAAAGTTTTCTGTGTCTTGTACCTATAACCCTCCACAAAAGTTAAGGCATTCCATTTGTGAGTGACCTTAACGGAGGTGGGGTGTTTCACATCTCATCTCATTTGTTGCCTTTGCTGCACTCATATGCCACTTGCGCTTGAACAAAAAGTAGTTAGGATCAACAAGGCCATTGTATGGAGGCAAAGTTGGAGGATTGAACTTCCTTGGACACCCTATTTCTCGGATTCTCTCGGTAAATGGAGTCTTATCGGGAGAGAAATCCCAGTCTCTATCATCGTCGTTGCGAGCTAATTCCTCTTCATGATTTGTTTTATCATATCTGAGTTGTATTCTTTAGTGTTATGCTGTTATGCGAAGCTGAGCTCTTTACGAAATGTTCGTCTAGGCATGCAATCCTGTTTAGAGAGTTTAGGTCCTTTACCTTCCTGACGAGGAGGTTCCCCCAAGGCGGGACTGGAAACCCTTCGAGTATTCCTCTCGGAATGATTCTTAGCTTTTGGCTTCGAGTCTTCAACATTAGCCTCGTCTTTGTCGCTCAACCATTCATTATCGTCTTTCATGTTGTCATTGCGATCGTGGTCAGAAGCGGACGAATTGTCATTTTCTTCGAGATCAGCATGGATCTTTTGAGGGGCTGGATTTGAACGAGTGTTAAGGATGGCATCAAGTTTTTCCATCATCTCCTTAGTAGAGGCATCCATTCGTTGGTTCATGTTGACAATGAAGGTGTCTAGTTCATCTTTAGTTACTCCGGCTCCACCTATTGAGTTTTCACCACCTTCAAAGCGGTTAGTAAATGGTGTGGCTTCATTGTTAGCAACATTGTCGGTTTCTTCAACAGGTTTACTAGTGGTCTTCTTAGATTTAGCCATGATCTAAGATTTATAGAACTAGAAGCAGGCTTAGAACTTCGTTTCAAGGCTCTTAAGATTGGAAAAAGTGTGAACGTGGCCCCACAGTGGGCGCCAAATGTTGAAACCAAAATTGGTCTAAAACACCAAAGGTTTTATGGAAACACTTCACCAAATGGTTAGAATTAGGGAAATGGGGCCGCAATCACAAAATAAAAAGCAAAAAGTAAAGAACAAGGAATTATAGAGGAGCTCGGTCAATTTAGGCCTACGTCCACTATGGAATCACTTTTCATTATCACGCTTTGTTTTACAAAATACATGAATTCACTCATATTGTTTATCTCTCTCTTTTTATGATCTAGATTTAACTCGAATTTGCATAGAAATTGGTGAGATATCTTGCTTTGTAATGGTGGATGTATAGATCTTGGATCACTTTGGCAATTGAATGATCTTCATGGATTCCATGATGATTTTGCGTTAGATCTAGGTTTTAGAGAACATTAGTGGAGATTAGAGTAGCTTGGGCTGAACCTGAGAGAGAATTAGTGGTTTTTATGTTGGAGAATGGAGTTTTGATGACAACAACCTTATTTCAATTATCATTGATTATAAAATATATACTAATACTTTTGTATAGAATATATATATATATATACACACACACATACACATATGTAGGAATTATATACAAAAAATATTACTGAAGATTGTATAGTTTAAAGACGATAGAGATTCAGAATTCTGAGAAATATCACCACTCATGAGTATTCAAGATTTCAAGAGTTCAAGATTAATATAATTATAGAGTCCAGATTTTGTACGACTCTAAATAGCACTCCAGGTTCAGTATTCAAATTCTGATTCTATCCTCAATTCTCTCTATTTTATTTTTTCCTATATTTTCTATTTTATCTTTGTTTTTCTAACTTAATTTTTATATATTTATAATTCTATACTTGATATTTATATATAGTTAAAACCTTATCATATTATAAGATTGTTTATATATATGTTTTCATATGTTTTTCTACTTTATAATATTAATTTACAACACTATATTTTTATTCAAGAATTTCCAGAATTATATTTATATCAAAACACTTGAAAAATGTTTAAAATTCAAATTTGCACTAGAGTATGTCGACATACAGAAAACGCTATGTCAACATATAACTGTCAGAAATTTAAATTTGAATGGAAGTGTCTTTCCACCTTTTGAAACGTTTCAAAAACGTTGCAACCTTTCACACACTATAAAAAGGGCTTGAATTTAAATTTTTAATCATCTCTTCTTCTCCACTTTCACTCTCTTTCATTATATAATTATTCTTAATCATTTTTACGATTTCTACACTTATACTCTGCCAAATTCAATTCCGTTTTGATCAAACTTCTTCTCTCTACACTCTCTACTCTCTGAATCAACTGCTATTGGAGAGTTATAGGGCTGTTTGTAATTGTTTGAGTTGAGTAAAGTAATCGGTGGTATCCCTGGTAGCCGTAAATTCAAGGACGGGTAATCAATGGTATTCTTTGTAGTCGTGAAATCAAGTAGGCTGAATCGGTGGTATCACTTTTAGCCGTGAAATCAAGGAATGTTGTAATTGAATTTTTATATAGTAATAAAATTCTGCACAATCTAGTGTTGCGTGGGACTGGACGTAGGAGCAATCCGAACCAGTATAAAATATCTTTCCTTTACTGCATTTTTATTTATGTTTATTTTGCATCTTTGTTTGAATATGTGTTTATGATTGTGTTTGTGGTGTTTGAATCATCCTGTAGTTCACATAAGTTTTAGATTTTGTTTAAATTCTCACAAACACTATTCACCCCCCTCCAGTGTTTGTTTTGCCTTAACGATCCATTCCACAACTCCTAATAGTTTAGAGAAGATTAGATTCACTTTATGTTGGAGGAAGATGGAGTGAGCTTGGGAATCCATTAATGGAGCTTGGGGAGCTTGAGAATGGTGGAAAACTGAAAATGACAGCCTTTCGAGGTGACAAAAATCAGTCCCTTGAATGGTGGTGAAATGGGGTATTTATAGGCTAAATTTAGAGGTGATGGCAGAGCTGTAATTATGGTGTGCAAGGTAGGGGTCGACCGTACACGTATTTACAAAACTATCGCTGGACAATTAGAGCCAGCTGTAGATCCGCTCGACCCAAACTTTTAGCGAATGAGCGACCCAAAATTCATTGCTTGACTGACCGCATTTCTGATGCACGACCTTCATGTGCGACCCTTTTTGGAAACGTGAGCGACCCTTTATACAATGTTGGACCAAAAGACACGTCGCACGAGTGAGAAGTACTCGTACGTACGAACGAGCCCTTTTGTTATGCTGACTGACCACATAATTACTTAACGAAACCAGTTCATGGAATGAAAAACACGCTATCCCACGTGGCATTAAAGGGATTGATCCATACTGTTGCTATACAAACCTCGTACATCCATGTGTATCAACTATAGTCGATTCATGCAGTGCTATAAAACTGGTCCTTATAATAACTATTATGCTGGCCCTCTTATGATTTATACACGAGCGAGCCATATTGAGACATGTTGTAACAACCCGAATTTCCCCGCCCTTCGAATCGACCGTGAGGCCTTTTCGACGGTCGGAAATGCTCGAATTATTAACTTTGGGCATACAACAACATCAGAACAAACAACATAAGATTTTTATTAACATCATATAAATGTACATCAGAGTATAGAAAATAATAGAGTACATCGAAAATTATACAGTGGAAGATAAATTTACAATAAATATAATACAATGCACAACGGAAGACTATCAATGCTTTGGACACAGATTTAAGCTTCAATCTAGAATCCTGCTCAAGGAAATATCTGCAAAACAAACAACTCAATTGCCTGTGTGGAAAATATGGGCACCTGAGTTTGCAAGTGAAAAACAAACTTCGATTCAGTCATGGGACTGGCACAAGAAATTTAACAGTTATATTTAACTTGATAAAATAAGGCATATCACGGGACTACGCCGTATGACACGGAATGGGTTTTATCCACTAGATTACCAGTGTACAAACAACAACCAATAATAACATATGGGTCTACTATGCATCAGACAACATGCAATTTTCCAGTCTACCCATTTAGGCATAACCCCAAACATAGATTTCCCAAATCCAGTTCCATTCAAAGAAATTATTCCTTTGGATTTTATTTTCTGATTTCTTATTTCAAATCATTTGAAATGCATATCTAGCTTTCATAGCAAAATAGATTTCACATCGGGATCTCAAACCAATTTTTTTGGAAATATGAATTCCAAAATATTACAATGCATACAGAAAGTATGCAACCAAATATCGAGAGGTATTCAGCCCTCAAATAAGGAAAAGGTTACACACCTTACCAACTCGATATATATATGTGCACCTCCCACTATAGAGTAGGATACACTGGCAATGCACCATCCCACGCCCTCAGGGAAGACTTACACTGCCATCTTACCCATACTTTTAGTCGTCCGGGTTACCTGAATCTTTAGCCACATACTAAATCATTTCATATCTCGAAGTAGGGAAAATCATTTCATAACTTAATAATCACAAGTACTTTCAAACTATAGTACTTTACATCAGCAATTCACACATATGATTAGTCACAATTAATCATATAACCTTTGAGCTTGTATGTCTCAAGGAAGGATGTTGAGAAAGAGAATAAATTCTCCGCCACCAAACATATACATCATCAATAGTAACTAATTGATTATGTGATGAACTACAATGTCAACCACATAATACATTCCGAAGTCATTTCAGAAACATCGGGTTTAGCCCTCGAAATCATTTCTGTTTTATAAAACATCTTTATAAAACATTCCCTTTCCAAAATTGGGAATACATTTCTTTTCGCTTAAGAAAAATATCATTTCAAAATCATTCATGGATTTAGAAATAAACAACATCGCTAACACCTCATAGTCAAATCGTGAAGTGTTTCACAAGATGTTATCATACTAATATTTTTACCTAACCTAATGCTAAATGTAAAAGCATATTTTGCTCATAAACTGGTCGAGCACAATCCAAACAATCAGTCAATCATAATCAGTATAAAAAACAAGTGTATTTGGTTTATACCACATCTCATGTTTTGGTAAATTTAGTTACCATCAATTCATTCTAAATCGAATTAAAGGTTTAGTAAAACTCTTCTTAGTTTTAATCTTCAAAAATTCATTACTTAATGATTATTCAACATTATGGAAATTAATCCTGCTTTTACCTGGGTTATAGAATCAATGTCACTTAAAACAGATATCAGATAAGCCCAAAATCATCTTCCATTTCATATGGAACCTTCATGGAAATCCGATCAATAGTAATCAATAAAAATTTCCATATCAAACTAATACTATAAGTGGAATAACAGCAAAGCCTTTTAAATTCCATAAATAGTAGCAGTCTTCATTCACAGAAGCTCATCTCGATTATTATTAAATCGAACTCCATTCAATTCCAATTTCTTTTATTAAATCGGAAAACTTCACTATGGAAAATTTCCATTAAATCTTTGTTAAAAGATTTATAAATTCAAAATCATAAATTCACCGTTAATTGCTGAAATCTACGAATTATAGAAACTTAAAACTCACAAATGAAGGCAAAATGTTCCGGGCACCGACCGAGAAAGAGCCCAGATGAGTCTAGACTGTGGACCGAGTTCCCTCTGGTCCACAGCCAAAAATTTGATGAAACAGTCGGCTGGTCCTTTCCGGACCAGTCGACTGGTCAGAAGCTGGGCTTCTGCCTACGTGATACCAGTCGACTAGTCCAAAATGGACCAGTCGACTGGTCAGAAACTGGGCAATTGCCCAGTTCTTTGCCAGCCTTCCTTTTTATATTTTTTCTATCTTTACTCGAATCATTTCCGGCAAACTATGGACTTGATCAAGATGATAATAAGGCCCCGTAAGCTCGTCGAAACAACTCAAGATCATAATCAAACATGCACGGGCATACATGCATGTGATTGCAATAATTTTGGTTATAAATTAAAAAGTGAACCAAATTCCAAACAAAATCAATCAAATGCAATACAAGCAAATTGTGAAGTCTTAGAACCTGCCATAGGCAAAAATGGAACTTCACAATATTGCCAAAACAACTTATAACATATGAATTAGATTGTGTGGACAATTCTAGTCATAATTTTCCAATTCAATGAAAACATAAGCACATGAAACCAACTAAGTTACACTAGAATACCCAATTCACTAGCATATCATCAACCAACAATCATTCATCAACCCAAACTATTAGGTAACAACAATTAATTAACTAGCCCTTTCATAGGTGAGTTGAGATTTCTCACTTATAATGAATAAAAATCATATTTTTAACATGCTAATCATTATTTAACATCATATTAAACTTGTATTAGCAACCAATATTCAACACACAACTCAACTAATTAACTTGTAATCATTAATTATAAACTAGCCCTTATATAGTGAATTGTTTCTCACCTTTGCTTGTCAAAGCAAGAAATCGAATCAATGACAAGATAAGACAATCTCTCTTCCAATATTACTCACAATTCTTCAATCTATACACACAAAAACCAACTTCTTAAGAGTTAGGTATAGGAAATCATAATAAATTAAAGAGGAATGGAGTTGGAGAAATGGAGAGGAGGATGGAGAAGCTTACCAAAGTTTCCTCTTCAATTTCCCCTTTGATTTGGGCTTGAATTTGCAAAACCTAGCTTAGGAATTTCTATTTCTCATTCCACTCTCCATTTCCATTTTCTTTAAAGTGCTTAGGACGAATGAGATGGAGAGGGGCTGATTCGGAACTTAAAGGAAGTGGGCTAAATTGGCTAACCAAGCCGTAACCAAGGTGCCAAAATTCTTAAGCTCGAAATATATCAAAGTTATACTTTTCGAACTCCTAAACGACATTTTGGACTCAATGGAAGTGGTTTCGAGTCCAAATTCATCCGTATGCAAAATTTGACAATTTGGACACATACGATGATTTAAAATAGAATTTTTAAATTTTGATATATTTTCCTATAAAATTATATTAAAAATAAAATTTAAATTTGTTCCAAAATCTTAGGGATATGACACATGTGACCAATTAGATAATTGCCACCTCACATATGTACACATATGCCTTCGTGTGTGAAATATGGGATCAATAATTACATTAGTGCCATCCATTTTATATGCTTATTATTTCACGTCATTATGTAACATGGGGTGTGTTCGACCCGTACATTGCCAGCTGTCCTTAATGATCATGCTTCTCTCATACTATGACTGTATGTATTGTTATATGGGAACCGACCCCAGCATAACTAAGGCCATGGAATAACGCGTATGCTCTGTTACTTTATTGTATTCATCCAATCAGTTCGTACGCTGCTTACTTCATTTGAAGTTGATTCACGTGGTGTCAATGTGAGCAACGCATGTAATATAGACAACAACTAATTCATGTTGTTCTTTGCACAAGACTGTTCAATACATTGCACGAGCAAAATGACATGCACGGCCAGGGGCGCTGCTCGACTCCTTGAATGCTCATTTGTTTTGGCACGATATCATTTTGCTTTATCCGGTGATCTGTTGCATGTAGATGTCTCGTGTCCGTTTTATGCACGTGTGCTTTGTATATGATAGTGGCCCATATGTTGTATTGCACACTTATTTTTACACGAGCTCGACCCTTGGTTGGTAGTCGACCATCAATGTGGTGCTCGACCATGGTGTTCGACCTGCGGTGCTCGACCCGCGGTGTGGAGCTCGACCGTGGTGCTCGACCTGCGGTGCTCGAACGGTGATGCATGATCCGTCAGACTCATGGAGATCAACCCTGGAATTGCGTTATATTAACGGGGTTAACAATGAGATAACTTTTAGAATGGGAAAAGTTGTACTTAATTATAAATTAAGTAATCTGTAAACCTGAGATTCGGAATACGACTGATAAGAATAACATGTTAAAGGCTTATTAATGGGGTTAAGTTATATAACTAAAATTAATAAGCAAGAAGAACTTGGTAACTTGAACAAGAAGTAAATATGAATGGAAATAACAAAGTTAACTGGAAAACTGATAAGAAAGAGAAAGCGCTTAATTAAATGTTTAGACATAGGGTCTAATAACACCTCAAACTGAGGCGCTTGGACCAGTCCATACGTCTGAAGGTGAATAACCCAATGGGGTAGATCATCATGCTGTCATGAGACATGAGGGGAGTGCACGTCCATCTAATTATTCTAACTGTTCTGCCTATTGTTCTGCTGATATTCTGCTAGCTCCGAGGGGCTGGAAGGGGAAGCACACGGCTTCCTTGGATGTGGAGGGTACTCCTCTATGCGGTGACAGCGCTTAAGCTGTGCTTGCAGGGGTTGGGTCTGCGCGTTACTACCAGGTGAGTATACCTTGATTGCCATGATAGTGGGCAATCAGAAGGCTGTAGGGTGGCTTAGGTGATTCGACGATCTGATTGCCTTGTGACTAGGCGGGTTATGGACATTTCTGTTTACCTTTAGCAAGTCTAACCATATGTTTGATAGTAGTCGTCGGGTACCAACCATCGACAGTCAGCGTGATGCGTGATGTGAAAAGACGGAGAGCTAAACCGAAAGACCATAGACCTTTTACTATCAAGGCTTTGAGTAAGGGACATGCTAATCATGATTTGTTGTTTGTTGTTTTCTCTATGGCCACATCACTAGCTCTCACTTCTGTTTGTCTTTCACTAATTGAGAGAGGGGTCAGGTGGCACCATAGCCACTGTGAAAATGCAAACCATAGCATCTATGTATACATATATCTAAAAAGATCCTGACCGAGTTCCGTGTTTCTGATATCGTCATGTTACATAACTCGGCGCATAGTAGGTAATATGTGCGGATACATGCATACCGTTTCCGGATGGTGTGTTGTAAAGGTTACGATATTGAGTACGATTAACGATACGTATGTGAAAATTCTAGATATATGCATATCTGCTCCGGATGGTGTATTATACACTTTAAGGCATTACTCCATGATGGAATCTAAATTCAATCGAATGATTCGAAGATGGCAGTCCATACGCTTACGTAACATTGCAATGGCGGGACTATGCAGAATGTAGCGGTTTTATATTGATTTGTACGTCGCTCTAGCATAGGATGAGGGACTGCGTATATTTCTATGGCATTATGGCCGAGACCGTGGAATTGGGGCACCAAGGAGGGTACCTTAATATTGGGGGTAGCAATATATATATATATATATATATATGTATATGTATGTATGTATTGTGTTGTATTAGGTTAACTTATTGGGAAGTAAATGGGTACGACGTGAGTGTAAGCCTTGAGTGCTATTAACACAAGTAACCAAATAAATAAGGGAATGTAACTGAACGTTATATGTAGGATTATCCAAAATGTGTAGTTTAAATCCAGTCACCAGGACTTGTGTTCTGACCTCCTCCTCATAACATACTCACAGTTCAGATTTTTGGCAGAGATATAATATCTTTGGATACTGGTTAGACAATATTATTATTTGGGTAAGGCTATATTTTAATTACATTACATTTAATCCATTCCGTTGTGAGATGTTTTATGAGCTCTGATATATTTTATATCTCTGTCTTTTCTGCAGGATACCAGACAAACCAACATGAGTTTCGATAGATTAGAAATTAAAAAAAAAATTGGTCTGTCGGAATTCGTTTTATTGTGTCTGGTATCAGAGCTTAGGTTTAGGATTCCTGCATAGATAATGAGTAAACGTATTTTTATTTTTAAAATATAAATATTATATATATACACATACCTAGATCCATAGAGGAACCACTAAATAGAAAGAGCATAATATGGTGAGAATTGGGATATCTGTTTTGTACACTAAAGGAACGAATACGGAAATCTGAGACCCTTAGATAATTTAGGTGGGAAGTTACAATATACTTTGTATGGACGAAAGGTGAATCCCATGTGTTGGTATTTCAAATTAGTAGGTTTAGCATTAAAACCTTATAAATTGGAAAAGGTTTAAAAGAGAAAATGAATTAGGAATATATATAATTGAGAGAATTGGCTTTGTGGGGGTGTCTAGGAAAGCCTAGTTAAGTTGGAAACCCACTTTGAGTCTAACTCTATTTTTAACCTTTAAGAACATGAAATTGTAAAATCTTTTGGAAGATGGTTTATGGTATTTTCAAGTTTTAATAATAAAAGTTATAGTTTTAAAATATGTAAAGAAGTACACACTAGGTTTTGAAGTTAAACGGGGTATATTTTGGAAATAATGATTTCTTGTGAAAATTTTGTTTAAAACGAATTCTCTCAGAAAAAGGTGCACATTATAGAGTATGTACAGCTCGCTAGTTTTCTAGTTATATAGTATGAAAGGATTGAAAAGAAGAACATATAAAAGGTTGCATTTTGATGTTGCACTTTGTTGAAAACTAGAATTTTTTGTAAAGGAAGTTTTGAAATCTCTATTCTTTTGACATTCATTTTAGATATTTTTTTAACATAAAAGTTTGTTTGGTGGACAAAATAAGTTGTAGAAATTAAGAATAGAGTAGATATTTTTCATGTAGTTGTAAGAGTAACAACCCGAATTCCAACAGACCGAATTTTTTTTTTCAAAATTCTAATCTATCGAAACTCGTGTTGGTTTGCTCTGGTATCCTGCAGAAAAGACAGAGACATAAAATATGTCAAAGCTCAGAAATATCTCACAGCGGAATGGATAAAATATAATATAATCAAAGTATAGCCTTACTGCAATTATAATACTGCCTAACCAGTATCCAAAGCTGTAACAACCCGTATTTTCAATAACCTGTAATAATGTAAATCGAGGCAGAATTTAATTCTAAAATCTGAATCAAGGGAAACGGGCTATGCCATTGCGTTCGTCTCGGAAAAATACGCGAAATAGAGTCCGAGTTTTCGAAAATCGGAGTCCGTATGACCCGATTAAGGCCCAACGAAGTTTTCAGAAAATTTCAAAGTAAAAAACAGATTTCAAATTCAAGTTTGAATTTGAAAAATTAGGTCAGATTGGGCTAGGCGGGAAAGTTCCCGCCAGAGCACCCAAGTCGACAGCCCTGTCGTCTTGGGAGTCGACTTGGTTGGACCCAAGTCGACAGCCCTGTCGACTTGGCTGTCGACTTGGTCCAGCCGGGCTGTTCAGCCTGGTGCACCATTTTGAGATTGTGTTGAGTTTGGGGGCCAGATTCGGTTTTAAGGGCTGAGATTGGAACTAGGGTTTAATCCTAAGGCTAGAACTAGTCCTAATCTCTATAAATAAGGCCCTAACCTAACCCTAAATCATCATTATTCATTCAAGTAACTAAACTATGGCAAAATCAATCCTCTCATGGCCTCCACTCTCTTCATAAAATTCTAAGTAAATTTCTATGAGAGATTTTCCATGCATACAAGTGTTTTCAAGCTTGTATGAGCATCATTAGCTTGCATTCAAGTCAAGTTTCCATATTTACATCATAAAGCAAGGGTTTTGATCATTTTGGCTCAAGGGATTTTCTATTAGAGCTTGCATTTTGGGTCTATTTGATTGCATAAGGGCTTTGTCATATTTTTGAGTCTTCATAAGCTTTGTAAGCCCTATTCTACCTTCATACTTAAACTCTAAAGTTAAATGTATGATATGCAAGTTTGCCATGATATGCGAGTTTATTATGTCATGTTATGCAAGTTTGAGATGTTATGATATGCAAGTTTTGCTATGCAAGTTTGCCATGTTATGATATGCAAGTTTATCATGCTATGATATGCAAGTTTATATGCAAGTTTGCCATGTTATGATATGCAAGTTTATCATGCTATGATATGCAAGTTTATATGCAAGTTTGCCATATTATGATATGCAAGTTTATCATGCTATGATATGCAAGTTTATATGCAAGTTTGCCATGTTGTGTTATGCAAGTTTGCTATGTTATGATATGCAAGTTTGCCATGTATGTTATGCAAGTTTGGGGTGATCATTTTGTTCATGTTATCATGTTATGCAAGCTTATCTTGGGTATATGAACATAAAGCTTCAAGCTTTATGCTAAAGGTTGCATTTTGGCAACATGTAAGTTATCATATCTCTTATGATAACTTGCATGTAAGGCTAAATGCGAGCTTATGGCCATTTTTACATGTCATTTATCACCATGTATCACCAATATGCTAAGTTTGGTTTTATGCATGCTTTTGAGGCCTAAAAATGTAATATGCAAGTATATGAACATATGTACATTTCATATGCCACCATGTTGAACTTGTGGCTTCAACACCTTTATGTCGTGATTATGCCAAGTTCCCTCTTTCTATCCTTTATGCGCTATGGCGATATGTAAGCGATGGGATTGCGTTTGGGGTTGGGTAAACTTAAAAGACATAAAAACATAAGCTTGGGAATTTACCTATTAAGTTAGGTCTACCCATTGGGAATTTACCTATTAAGTTAGGTCTACCCAATTGCTTGAAAACTTGTAATGTGTTTTGGAAACACGATGGACATGACACTTAGAAAATATAAGTGTGACCAACTCGAGGTTGGGTTGAGTTTGTAGCGTAAACCTACCCGGAACCGACCGGCTTAACTAGTTGCTACAAACAATAGGACCCAATGTGAGAAGTTGGTCATGTGGTACCTTGGACCGGAGGTTAGACCAAGTTGTGGTATAAAGCTACCCGGAACCGACCGGCTTAACTAGTAACCGCAACGAAGTCTAATGTGAGAGGTTAAGGCACATTAATTAATTAATGCCTCATGATTAGGGTTAAGTCATGGTCCACTTAATACTTAACCAATTTGGGCTTGGTAGATTAATCAGGGTTAAGTCGTGAACTCATCGTTACACTTAACCAAGTTAATCCATGATTAGCAAGAGGGTTAAACCGTACTTAACCCACTAGAAAAATCCTAGCAATGGGGGTCCACTCCAGCAGTAATCCCAAGTTTGTATCATTAAGGCCCTAGGGTCTAGGCTAGGGAGGGAGCACGATTACTGGACTGGAGGTAAGCGACCAAAAGCGACGGCCGAAGGGTACGCCGGTGTAGTTCCGGGCGGACTATGGTCGTGCACATAGTCCGAAGCCGGGGAAAGCATGCACGGGTACCAGTAGATCGAGACTGTGCACTCATGTTTATGGTGTCCAGGGGTTGACACCCTAGGGCTTGATACACCCGACGGGAAACCCTGCACAGTCTGACTACAATTATGTTTGGGCCGTATGGACACCAACACGTGACGAGTTAGGCTTATAGGGAGCCGATCGACTAGACCGTTTGGTTGGACCTTGTGTTAGGGTCACTTCATGTTATTGGACCTTGTGTTAGGGTCACTTCATGTTATTGGACCTTGTGTTAGGGTCACTTCATGTTATTGGACCTCGTGTTAGGGTCACTTCATGTTATTGGGCCAAAGCTTGGGCCAAGGGATCAATACTTGTTATTCAAATCATGTTAGCTTGCTAGTACACCTATGGTGCAAAACCCTTAAACCTAATTATGCGATGACACCTTTATCTACCTTGTTAGTTAATCATCATGCTAGTATGTTGTTATCCTTATGTTCATCCCTGCTGCTCATGACAGTTAACTTTATCAGTTTACATTGATTGTAGTAGGGCTTACTCAGTCTTTTTGACTGACCTGTTTTCTTTCGCCTCTTTTCTTCCGTTTCCCCCCCAGGTTCTCAGGGAGGGAATATTGGAGCTTAGCTTGGATTTCTGATCGCTTGCTTGTGGGACTTTAGCTCATGTACGGTCTTGACATGAAGCTATCTATGGTTATCACTTACTTTGGGGGATAGCACTTATGTATTTCAGTTTTTCAGTAATGTTGTTTTTATCTAGACTTGTTTATTTGGAAAGTTATGTTGTACCAGACTTGTTTTGAAATGGTTTAAAATCTTCCGCTGTTTTACTTATCTTATTTACTCTGTTTATGTATATACATATGTTCTTGTTCTGCCTTGATATATCATTATGCATGTTTACCTGATTCAAACGTCCCTCCAAAGTCAGAGTGCTTGCAAGAGTCACCCTGGCGGAGGTGGGGTGTTACATTTGGTATCAGAGCCAGGTTTACGAGAAGGAACAAAAAGGTTTTTTTTAAAATCTTTTGGAAAACTATTTTCAAAACCAAGTATAAAGTATTTTCCAAAGAAAAGTCTAGTTTATTTTAAAGGCTATTCCCCAAAAAGCCATTAGCAAAATTCCTTCGTTTTTCTCCATTCTGAATCTGTCTTTTCTTTGTTTTTAGTATGGCCGATAACTTCGCTATTCCGGAGGGAGTACACGTACCTGTTTG
Source organism: Allium sativum (assembly GCA_030737875.1). Classification (NCBI taxonomy): domain Eukaryota; kingdom Viridiplantae; phylum Streptophyta; class Magnoliopsida; order Asparagales; family Amaryllidaceae; genus Allium; species Allium sativum. The sequence continues at coordinate 22,440 of JASFAX010001726.1, read as the reverse complement.
GTATAGGAGACTTTTGGAGGCTAGGGCGACCGAAGCCGGCCCCGCAGATGTTCCTCCTCCTCCTCCTCCAGTAGTTAATATTCCTCCTCCTCCTGTCGCTAATGGTCCTCCTCCTCCTGTCGCTGAGGTTCCTATTCCTCCTCCCCCTCAGCATCCTCAAGCTGACTTCGCAAAGACTTGCAAAGATTTCAAAGCAATGAGTGGCAAGAACTTTCAAGGCGCTGGGACTTTTGTAGAGGCCACAAATTGGTTGAAAGAGACCGAGGATTTATTTGTTATCTTTAGGTTAGACGATCAGAGGAAGATCTTGTTGGCGGTTTGGCTTATGAAGGATGAAGCCGCTTATTGGTGGGAAGTCACCAGTGGTACTAGGCCTGTTGAGACTTGGGCCGATTTCAGGGCAAGGTTCGTGCTTAAGTTTCTATCTTCTGCTGAGGAGAATCTGCAAATGGAGAGGTTCATAACTTTGAAACAAGGGGATATGTCTGTCAAAGAATATGTGAACAAGTTCAATCAGTTAGCTCGTTTTGGCTTGGATATGGTGAATACTCCTCAGAAGAAGGCTCTTCATTTTGCTAGAGGATTGAATGAGCCGTTGCAGGGATTGGCTATGTCACATATTCCCCATGGGGCCACGTTTGAGAGCTTGGTTGATATGGCGTTACTTCAGGGAGATGTCAAGAAAGAGGTCAAGATGAATGACACTCAAGCTAAGAAGACTGATTCCCAGTGGAAAGGAAATCAGGGTAATCCAAGTGGTCAGAGCAGTCAAGGCAATAAGAACAGGAACAAGAGTCAAGCCAACAAGGGGAACAACAACAAGGGCAATAACGACAAGAAGAAGTGCTTTACTTGTGGAAGCTCGACTCATCTAAACAAGGATTGCAGGAAAAGGAAGGGCACTTGCTTTAACTGTGGAGAAATGGGGCACTTCACTAGGGATTGCCCGAAGAAGCAAGGGCAAGGCCATGGTCAGACTCAGCGTGCTGGACCTTCAGGAGGGCAAGTTCATGCTCTCAATGCCGCTCCAGTTCCCGATCGAGGTAGTATTTCTGTTGAAAGTCTTGTTTACATTTCTGATTTTCCTGTTCGTACCTTGTCGGATTTTGGTGCATCGCATAGTTTATTTCATCTGATCTAGTTGAAAGTTTGCACCTAAGTACTAGTCTAGTGAATGATCCCGTGTGTGTTTCAAATTCAATTGGGGTTTACGCCCATTTGTCTATTATCTACGTGGATTTGAGGATCTCTATACTGAGTGTAGAGTTCTTGTGTAGTGCTTATATTCTCGGTTTCATGGGGTATGGGTTGATTTTGGGCATGGATGGGTTGTCCAGTTTTGGAGCCATCCTTGATTTTTGAGCATAGGGTTGTGAGGCTCATGACTCGCCTCGGTAATACCCTAAAAATTTCTAGTAACCCTATGAGTCCCGTCATGTTGTGTTATCATGAATCCCTCAACTCGTCTATCGATAGTTTGCAATCGGTGAGGGTGGTCCGAGAATATCCTGATATCTTGGGTGAAGTGAAGGGGGTTACCCCTAAACGAGAGATAGATTTCCGCATTTATCTGGTTGATAATGCCAAGATAGTTTCGTGGCCGGTTAGGCACGTGGCCCCGCAAGATGAGAGTTATGAAAGCAAGTCAAGTAGTTGCTTGAGAAGAACTTCATTAGACGAAGTATATCTGAATGGGGAGCGCCTGTAGTATTTACTACCAAGGCAGATGGTTCTCTTCGACTTTGTGTCGATTATCGTGAGTTAAACAAAGAGAATAGACAACCATTGCCAAGGATCGATGATTTGTTCGATCAGCTTGTAGGAACATCTGTTCTCTCTTGATCTTGCTACTGGATTCCATCAGCTCAGAGTAGCTGAAGATAGTATAGACAGGACTGCGTTCAGAACTCCGGATGGATTCTTAGAATGGCTGGTCATGCCAATTGGTTTGACTAATGCACCCGCCTACTTCGTGGACTTGATGAGTAGGGTGCCTAGGGAGTTCCTGAACGAGTTTGTGGTAGTCTTTGTAGATGATATCCTGACTTTCTTAAAGAACGAGGAAGAACATCCTAGACATCTCAAGGAGGTGATGGATACGCCTAGAGCGCATCAGTTGAAAGCCAAGTCCTCCAAATGTCATTTTAGAGAAAAAGAAGTTAGATTTCTTGGGCACATAATTTCTAAGCAAGGCTTAGTGATGGATCCCGCTAAAGTGGTCGTGGTTCAAGACCGGAAAAGCTCCGACGAGGACAATTGAAGTAAGAAGTTCTCTCAGTTTAATTAGTTAGTTAGCGTCCCTTGAGCTTAGACCTACCCTTCTGGATCAAGTAGGGACTTCGCAGAAGGAAGACCCGCAGTTAGTCGAGATCATGAACAAGTGATTCGAGGCGAGATGTTAAGTCACCTCGCTATAGATGACAAGGGATGGCTAAGACGCGATGAGAGAAAGAAGGTTCTTGACGATGCACATCACCCGAGGAGGTGGCCGAGTTTGTCCCAAGGTGCATGTTGTGCCAACAGATTAAGGCCGAGTCATAAAAAGCCCGGTGGGCTATTACATCCATTGGAGGTCCCCGCAATGGAAGTAGTAAAGCGTCACGAAGGATTTCGTGGATGGACTGCCTAGATCAAGGAAAGGGAATACGAGCATGTGGGTCATAGTAGGTAGACTCACGAAGAGTGCTCATTTCACTCTGGTAAAGAGCGAAAGGACTGCATCATAACTAGAAACAGTTTACTTTCAAGAAATAAAGCGGTTGCACGAGGTTCCCTAAAGTATAGTTAGTAACCATGACTCAATCTTCACTAGCCAGTTTTGGGATAGTCTACTGGAAGTCATGGGCAAGCAATTGAATCTAAGTACGGCCTATCATTCGCAGGCAGATGGTTTATTTCGTTCAAGCATGAGTTATAGAAAATCACGTTGGTAAGAGCAATTGGCAACGTGGATTGGTTCTGCTGCGTGGAATACTTTATAGTAAGTAAACGAGATCCAGGATTCACTACTGAATTTTGGAGAGCTTGCATGAAACCATGAGGTCATAGTTATGTTTAAGCCAAGTATGATAGAAGAGTAAGTGAAAAAGGAAGACGAGAGGCGACAATGAAATGGGTTCCAACTCATATTTGGAAATAAGAATTAAGAAGCTAAGAAATCATGAAGTAAAAGACGGCCAAAGCATAGTGGAGTTAAGCTCAAGGAAACGTGATTTAGAAGACTGAAGGCTAGATACGCGCATCATATCTCTTTCTTAGAGTATACCCTTGATCCTTGTTTTCCTGTGGAACTTACTTCCATGTTATCTTTTTACGTATATCCTCTCGGTCCCATTCTCGATCCCATTTCTGTTGTAAACTCCATAAGGGGGTATGACTTATTGGCTAGTAATACATGTCAGGGTTTGAAGGGGTCCGTTAGGTTGACTAAACCTTTTGGGCTTTTATAGAATATGGGTTGGGTTAGGAAGAGATTTCTTGTAATCTGAAAGGAGTATATCCTGCTTATCTTCCCGATCTCTTTGTAGCATATCTTTTGCTATCCGTGTTTGTCTTGATTATCTAGTTTATCATGTTAATCTTGTCATGAGAACCTTAGGTAGAAACCCTTTGGATGAAACATGTGTTTGAAACATGTTATGCTTGATGGTTGCAAGTGGTTGCAAGTGTTTGCAAGTGGTTACTCGTGGATGCATTATACACGATAGGCACTAGATCGGCTCACACACTCCTCATATTGCATATGCATGAGTGTTTACGCTTATTCATGGATGAAAATTTCTGTGTTATCACATGGATGTTGCATATGGATGTATGTTATGTGCACACATATAGATGTTATACATTATGTTAGGAATTGCATACATATGGATTCATTTCACTAACATAATTTGCATTGATGATATTTGCATTAGATAAGTACATATACACACACCTTTGCATATGTTCATACAACATTTAGAATCTTGTAAGGACAATGATTGCTCGTGGATGATGTTTTGAGTAGATGGATGATTGGATGGTAGGATACGTTCTTCCTAACTTGAAGATTTCGGGGATGAAATCCTTTAAGGAGGGGAGAATGTAACAACCCGTATTTTCAATAACCTGTAATAATGTAAATCGAGGCAGAATTTAATTCTAAAATCTGAATCAAGGGAAACGGGCTATGCCATTGCGTTCGTCTCGGAAAAATACGCGAAATAGAGTCCGAGTTTTCGAAAATCGGAGTCCGTATGACCCGATTAAGGCCCAACGAAGTTTTCAGAAAATTTCAAAGTAAAAAACAGATTTCAAATTCAAGTTTGAATTTGAAAAATTAGGTCAGATTGGGCTAGGCGGGAAAGTTCCCGCCAGAGCACCCAAGTTGACAGCCCTGTCGACTTGGGAGTCGACTTGGTTGGACCCAAGTCGACAGCCCTGTCGACTTGGCTGTCGACTTGGTCCAGCCGGGCTGTTTAGCCTGGTGCACCATTTTGAGATTGTGTTGAGTTTGGGGGCCAGATTCGGTTTTAAGGGCTGAGATTGGAACTAGGGTTTAATCCTAAGGCTAGAACTAGTCCTAATCTCTATAAATAAGGCCCTAACCTAACCCTAAATCATCATTATTCATTCAAGTAACTAAACTATGGCAAAATCAATCCTCTCATGGCCTCCACTCTCTTCATAAAATTCTAAGTAAATTTCTATGAGAGATTTTCCATGCATACAAGTGTTTTCAAGCTTGTATGAGCATCATTAGCTTGCATTCAAGTCAAGTTTCCATATTTACATCATAAAGCAAGGGTTTTGATCATTTTGGCTCAAGGGATTTTCTATTAGAGCTTGCATTTTGGGTCTATTTGATTGCATAAGGGCTTTGTCATATTTTTGAGTCTTCATAAGCTTTGTAAGCCCTATTCTACCTTCATACTTAAACTCTAAATTTAAATGTATGATATGCAAGTTTGCCATGATATGCGAGTTTATTATGTCATGTTATGCAAGTTTGAGATGTTATGATATGCAAGTTTTGCTATGCAATTTGCCATGTTATGATATGCAAGTTTATCATGCTATGATATGCAAGTTTATATGCAAGTTTGCCATGTTATGATATGCAAGTTTATCATGCTATGATATGCAAGTTTATATGCAAGTTTGCCATATTATGATATGCAAGTTTATCATGCTATGATATGCAAGTTTATATGCAAGTTTGCCATGTTGTGTTATGCAAGTTTGCTATGTTATGATATGCAAGTTTGCCATGTATGTTATGCAAGTTTGGGGTGATCATTTTGTTCATGTTATCATGTTATGCAAGCTTATCTTGGGTATATGAACATAAAGCTTCAAGCTTTATGCTAAAGGTTGCATTTTGGCAACATGTAAGTTATCATATCTCTTATGATAACTTGCATGTAAGGCTAAATGCGAGCTTATGGCCATTTTTACATGTCATTTATCACCATGTATCACCAATATGCTAGGTTTGGTTTTATGCATGCTTTTGAGGCCTAAAAATGTAATATGCAAGTATATGAACATATGTACATTTCATATGCCACCATGTTGAACTTGTGGCTTCAACACCTTTATGTCGTGATTATGCCAAGTTCCCTCTTTCTATCCTTTATGCGCTATGGCGATATGTAAGCGATGGGATTGCGTTTGGGGTTGGGTAAACTTAAAAGACATAAAAACATAAGCTTGGGAATTTACCTATTAAGTTAGGTCTACCCATTGGGAATTTACCTATTAAGTTAGGTCTACCCAATTGCTTGAAAACTTGTAATGTGTTTTGGAAACACGATGGACATGACACTTAGAAAATATAAGTGTGACCAACTCGAGGTTGGGTTGAGTTTGTAGCGTAAACCTACCCGGAACCGACCGGCTTAACTAGTTGCTACAAACAATAGGACCCAATGTGAGAAGTTGGTCATGTGGTACCTTGGACCCGAGGTTAGACCAAGTTGTGGTATAAAGCTACCCGGAACCGACCGGCTTAACTAGTAACCGTAACGAAGTCTAATGTGAGAGGTTAAGGCACATTAATTAATTAATGCCTCATGATTAGGGTTAAGTCATGGTCCACTTAATACTTAACCAATTTGGGCTTGGTAGATTAATCAGGGTTAAGTCGTGAACTCATCGTTACACTTAACCAAGTTAATCCATGATTAGCAAGAGGGTTAAACCGTACTTAACCCACTAGAAAAATCCTAGCAATGGGGGTCCACTCCAGCAGTAATCCCAAGTTTGTATCATTAAGGCCCTAGGGTCTAGGCTAGGGAGGGAGCACGATTACTGGACTGGAGGTAAGCGACCAAAAGCGACGGCCGAAGGGTACGCCGGTGTAGTTCCGGGCGGACTATGGTCGTGCACATAGTCCGAAGCCGGGGAAAGCATGCACGGGTACCAGTAGATCGAGACCGTGCACTCATGTTTATGGTGTCCAGGGGTTGACACCCTAGGGCTTGATACACCCGACGGGAGACCCTGCACAGTCTGACTACAATTATGTTTGGGCCGTATGGACACCAACACGTGACGAGTTAGGCTTATAGGGAGCCGATCGACTAGACCGTTTGGTTGGACCTTGTGTTAGGGTCACTTCATGTTATTGGACCTTGTGTTAGGGTCACTTCATGTTATCGGACCTTGTGTTAGGGTTACTTCATGTTATTGGACCTCGTGTTAGGGTCACTTCATGTTATTGGGCCAAAGCTTGGGCCAAGGGATCAATACTTGTTATTCAAGTCATGTTAGCTTGCAAGTACACCTGTGGTGCAAAACCCTTAAACCTAATTATGCGATGACACCTTTATCTACCTTGTTAGTTAATCATCATGCTAGTATGTTGTTATCCTTATGTTCATCCCTGCTGCTCATGACAGTTAACTTTATCAGTTTACATTGATTGTAGTAGGGCTTACACAGTCTTTTTGACTGACCTGTTTTCTTTCGCCTCTTTTCTTCCATTTCCCCCCCAGGTTCTCAGGGAGGGAATATTGGAGCTTAGCTTGGATTTCTGATCGCTTGCTTGTGGGACTTTAGCTCATGTACGGTCTTGACATGAAGCTATCTATGGTTATCACTTACTTTGGGGGATGGCACTTATGTATTTCAGTTTTTCAGTAATGTTGTTTTTATCTAGACTTGTTTATTTGGAAAGTTATGTTGTACCAGACTTGTTTTGAAATGGTTTAAAATCTTCCGCTGTTTTACTTATCTTATTTACTCTGTTTATGTATATACATATGTTCTTGTTCTGCCTTGATATATCATTATGCATGTTTACCTGATTCAAACGCCCCTCCAAAGTTAGAGTGCTTGCAAGAGTCACCCTGGCGGAGGTGGGGTGTTACAAAAGCTATCATGTCTTTGCTAGAAATCTAACTTGCGAGTATGTTATGAGGAGGGGGTCAGAACACAAGTTATGGTGACTGAATTTAAACTATACACTTTGGATAATCCTACATATACCGTTCAATAACATATTCTTATTTATTAAGTTACTTGGGTTAACAACACTCAAGGCTTACACACACGTCCCATTTACTCCTTAGTAGATTAACCTAATACAGTATATGTGTAGCTACCCCCAATATTAAGGTACACCCCATGGTACCCCAATCACACGGTCTCCACCGTAATACCACCGAAATATATGCAGTCCCTCATCCTACGCCGGAGTGATGTACAGATCTCTATATAACAATGTTACATTTCGCATATATCTGTCTATTCTATACTACGTAAGCGTACGGACTGCCACCTTTGATCGAATCAGATTCCATACCAGAGTAATGCCCTCAAGTCTACGATACACCACCCAGAGCAGACATGCATGTATCTAGACTTTCCCACATACATATCGTCAATTGTATCTCGATGCCTTAACCGCACATCCTCTAATGTGCACTGAGTTCTATGGAAGGGATATACAAGAAACACGGAACTCGATCGGGAGCTTTTCCATATCTGTACATGTCGCCTTTTAGAGCCTCAAAATACAGATATTCCTAGGGTCTATTTTTCATGGTGGCTATGGCCCCACCTCGGCCCTTCCCTCAACTAGTAAAGACTACAAGAGCTAAGCGATATGCCCCTAACAACAAACAATCTAAACGCGCAGTTGGCGTCTCCCCTCAACCAACGTACGTCGATAGTGAAAAGTGAATGGTCTATTGGGTTTAGCTCTAGTCTTTTCGCATCCCACTAGCTGCCGATGATAGGTATCCGACAATCTACTATCCTTGTTGGTCGTGACCCCCTCTGCCTCCACGTTGAGGCGACCGCTGAATCACCCTAGTGTCACCTTGTCACAGCATTCTGACTGCAAAGTTACTTTTGCATCCAAGGCCCACCACCTGGCAGTTACGCGCAAACCCAACCTCTGAGAGCACAACCACACAGAGGACTCCCAGGGGCACCTTACGTATCTCAGGAAGTTGCGTGCTTCCACTTCCAGTCCTTTGGAGCCGACAGAATAATCAAATGAACCCTTGTGCCTTATGACACCATGATGATCTACCCCGTTGGGTTATTCATCCTCAAACGTGCGGACTGGTCCAAGCGCCTCCCTTTAATATGTTACTAGACCATACGTCTAAACATTCTTTTATGTGCTTGCTTTACCTCATTGGGTTTCAATTTAACTTGGTTATCATCTTTACTTTTTATTCAGGTTACTAAGTTCTTACTAGCCCCTTATATCTCTAAGGAATTTCCCCTCTCGCTTATTAATTTCAGTCATATAACTTATCCCATTAAATTTATTAATAAGCTCACAACATGTTATTTTCTAGATTGTGATCCAAGGTCTGCAATCCACAATCCCATTATATTCTTGTTTAGTTCAAGGTTACAATAACATGTTCTGCTTAATACGAAATCAAGTATATCTCAATTTACATGTTTTCTGTTTAACATGTCACTTATCATTTATGATTAAATATATAACTTATTTCATTTCATAAGTTTGCCTCACTATTTCCTACTTAATCATAATTCCATCTTACATTGCCGCTACATCTTATCGTTGTTTACTTATTAACTTAGTTCTCTTAACTAAGGTTCACTGATAAGTCTCCTTTCCCTTTATTATAACCTATGTTATAATTTCATCTTGTCCCTAGGACAAGCCTAAACATGTTATTCTTATCAGCAGATTTCAGACTTCCAAGTTTACAGATAATTTAATTTATAATTAAGTACAACTTCTTAAATTTCATAAAATTCCCCTTTTTCTCTACTTATTACAAACAACTGGTTTTAGGCTTCCCCGTTTACTGATTAATTAATTTACAATTAAGTGCCACTTATCTCATTTCACTCATTGTCTAATTTTCTTTCTAGTTTATTATTACCTAAGCTATAATCTCCACTTGTCCCTAGGACAAGTCTACCTATTATATAACATTCTCATTAATGTAATTTATTTATAATAGGTTATTATCATTCCCCGTTCATTCCCATTTCCTTTTATTGTTGTAATTATCTTTCATTCAATTCCATTCATTTTCATTAATTTCAATTAATGTCATTTATCAATCCTGCCATATATATATATGTGTGTGTGTATATATATATATATGTTTATGCACTAGACCTCTCATATTAAGTCTACACTTGTGGATGTTGGATTTGTCGGGCGGTTCTGGGTAGACTTCTTCCACAAGTTGACTTAACCTCATGTCTTAGCACCGTTACATGTTTTATTTATGCACTTAGACCTCTCACATTAGATTTACCACTTGTGGATGGTGGATATGCCGGGCGGTTCCGGGCAGACTTCTACCACTAGTGTAATCTAACCTCGTGTCTAAGCGCGGTTACAGTTTCTTATTTACTGTAAATCTTCTGTATAATCTAGGTATGTCTATTCTGTCAAATTTCCACTGTAATATATATTTTACATGTCATCATGTTATGCCTATTTTATGTCATATGTTCTTTATAACATATAATCAATTTTATTCTAACGTGTAATTTTCTCAATTTTTACCGTTAATGGTCCAGGTACATAAATGTCACAAGTTAACATGGAATTGAAACAACAGTAACCGCTATGCTTATTTCGACAAGTTTATCGTTCAACATATAAATTTTCCGACATATTAATAAATTAGCATATTAATATTCCAACATGTCATATTTGTCACTTTAATCCTTTTAACATATGTTTAAACATTTCAACATATCATATTTAAACACGTTATAATAACATTGCAATACTTTCAATTATTCTTGCAAATTCACATTATACAATAACGGGGAATGTTAAACGATAATATATCATTGTCAAAAATGATATAACTTAAATCTACTCACCTTGATACGCCGATCTAGAAAAGAATCTCTTTGGATTGATTGCAGATGGAGAGTCATGAGTTTGTACTGTTATTGCAGTTGAAAACACCTTATTTTTCTGAGTTTGGCATTGTTGACGAAATTTTTTATTTTTATTTTCTTTAATCTTCATTTAGACAACGCCTCAATATTATAATTAATAATTTTATTTAGAAATTATATAGAGGAGGAAGAAGAAGAGAGTGAAGAAACAACAAATGCGAATGGGGAGCTAAATGGTTTCTTATATAAGAAGCGTAAATCGATGCTAACCGTCTATTTTTCCTGATGAAGTCTATTCTCTCCATGTCATATAGCCAATAGGAAGTTGCCACATCAACAATAATTTTGAATTTAACCAATAAGATAAAGCCAACAAGGCATGCATTGTCACTTCCTACCAATTGAATGTGTCAATTAGGTGCAAAAGTTTGAATTTCGAATGTTTGAATTGTTTTGGCACAGAATTTTGATTTTCGAATGTTTGAATTTTCCGGAATTTATTTAATAGTTGTATTCACATGTAATTTTCTAATACATATGCAATTCCTCTAACGATCATTTTACGCGTATATATATACGCACAATTTTTGTTTCATTTTCAAAATTTAAATGGTGTTGCACCGTTATTTGATTCTTGCCATATTTCATTGACTGTAGTCTTATCTTGAATTTTATCTTTTGTATACATATATTTCTGAACATATACATATATATATATATTATCATATATATATATACGTATATTTTCTTTATTTCCTTATATGTATGTTCCTATCCTTTCAAATTTTGAATTTGTATGCGTACATATATATATATATATGTATGTATGTATGTATGTATGTATGTTTAGTTGGCCCTCTCTAAAACAAAGATAAAAATTATGTCACCGTTGGGGTTCAAATCCCCGACCTCTATGTTACATATCCAATGCCTTAATCAACTGAGCTATATTGCCTTTCGTTAATAAGTTTAGAAATAATGGTAGTCATTGTTCTCCTTCTTTTACCTTATTTTCATGTTTTGCTACCACACTTCATTTAAATGTATCTCTTTCGTCTTAAATCAGTTTTATGCAATCTATAGGTTTGAATTGACCATAAAATCGCCATGAACACAATGATGCTAATCCCATGGCCAAATTCTGGAAGCTCTTCAAATTTTCCTTTTCTTTTTAAAATATGCATAATTAGTGAATGCGACATATTTACACTGCATGCAACCTATCATTTCTTTCTTTTTCTATGCATACATTACATTTTTATTTGCATTAATATTTTCTTCTTTTAAATATATATGTCAATGCATATATAAACACATATACATTGTTTAATTGTTACAAAGTGTGGGGTGTTACATTCTTCTACCCTTAGGAAATTTCATCCGTGAAATTTGATAAGGGTAAAAGAAATCAATTAACCCCTCGCATAATGTACATCCATCATGTGTGCATCCACTTTTTTGCAAACATTGTGCACTTGTGCAAAGTGAAACACAACATAATAATAATAATACATGTATGCCTAAGCAGTACCTTCTACATTTATGCAAATTTTCTAAAATCCTTTAAAAACATGATGCTAACATCCTAAATATACTAGCAGTTCTACATGAATGCAATATTTTGAAAATCAAAAATGCTTTTTCATCCAAATTTTCCCCCACTCTTACTGAGCAAGGCGTAGTTCATCCAATTTCTACATCCAAAATCCTAGCAATCAACTTTATTTTTCGAATTTCAAAAAAAATTAATTTTCCAAATTCGATTTCTTATACTACAAAAAGGTGGAAAATGGAAAACTTCACATCTTCTGTCTTTCTTTTAGTTACCTTTTTCCAACCATACTTGGATTTTATGAAACTATTCTATAACGATCCCCTATTTTACTATCTAAGCACAACCCTCATAAGAAAAATTTTCTCTGTTACTGATTTTTGTTTTCATCTTATCTTGGAATTTTTATCCTTATCCATCTTTCCTCATAATTTATCATGTTTGTTGCTTTACTGAATTTACTGTTTCCATTTACTTGTACCATATCTCTTTTCTTAGCTTATTTAATCATAAGATCTAAGTTTAATTTCAAATAAGCCCTCTAGTCTTTCAAGTAAAACAGAAAAACAAACACCCTACACAGCTACTACTAAGGGACAAGAATCTTGGGACTATGTCCCCCTATGAAAAATTCAACCATTAGCATGTAAATACTTACTTGCCCTCTAATGTCTAATAGTCACCACTAGTCCTAGCTGTGTACCAACAATTATTTCAAGCAACACCCTAGGCTTTTCAATGCTTACGCATTCTACGAGAATGTAACAAGCCGTATTTTCAGAACCAATTTAAAATTTTGATTTAAACTATTTCAACTAATATACGAATATAAATTGATTGTTTTTGCTAAATAAAATTTGAGAACAATTTTAAAATTAATTTTTATATATTATTTGACTTAAAACAAACTCAGTAAAATTATTAAATTGATTTATAAGCTTTTTTGGAAATTTTAAAAATTCGATTTTTAAAATCATCGCATAGCCCTTAAAAAATAAAATTTTGCTAGGAAGCTCAGAATTCGATTCCGTTTTTTTTTTCTTTTTGGACTTGTATCGTCTAATAATGGTTAAATCCAAAAGGCCATGATTTTAGGAGTTAGCGTTCTGGCGCACAAGAAGAAAGAGTACGCTAAAATCGCATTTTTGAAACTAATTTAAGCAATTTTACAAAGGAACATTATTGAGACGACCTTGGAATTCGAAGAATTTTTTTATTGAATCCATAATGTCGAATAATGGTAAGATTCCAAATATCATGGTTTTTTGAATTAGTATGTGACCAGGAGTGATTTTTAAAGTGAAAAAAAGACAATATTTTAACTTTAAAAATTCGCTGTTTGTGCATATGGACTCAGAATTCGACGAAACTAGTTCCGTTGTGTCCGTAATGTTGAATAGTAGTTTCTTGTCAATTTTCATCGAAAACAGAATCCGTATGTGATCACACGGATTTTTAAACCACGAAAACAAGCATAAATTGGACAAAATAAAATATATAAAACTAATAAAAAAATTATTTCCCTTATCCCATATAATATCTCAACCCTCCCAAACCCTAATCACTTCCTTCTTCAGCAAAAGTTTATGCTGCACTCTCCTCTTCCAACGTAAAAACAAATCAACCTTCCTCCACTATATAATATCCTTTTCACTTCCTTAACCTAATTCTATTCCTCAAATATCACGATGTCGCTCTCCTTTCTCTTTGAGTTTCCCCCTTATCACCTCCTCTTCCTCCGATCTCCCCTCTCCTCTTCCCTCTTATGAAAAAACCCCGAATCCCCAAAGCTCCAAGGCCCTAAATCCCCGCCCCCTCAGCACCTCCTATAAGCTTTTATTTTTCATTTTTTTGTTCATTTATGAGATTAAAAATGTGATTTTTAATTGGTGTAACAAACATAAAGATATAATTTTTAATCACATAAAGATATATTTTTAATCGCATAAAGATATGATTTTTAATCGCAAAAAGATATGATTTTTAATCGCATAAAGATATGATTTTTAATCGCATAAAGATATGATTTTTAATCACATAAAGATATGATTTTTAATTGCATAAAGTCATGATTTTTAATCGCATAAAGTTATGATTTTTATTTATAAAAAGTTATGATTCTTATTTACATAAACTTAGGATTTTTAATTACATAAAGTTATGATATTTAGTTTTATGTAAAAATATCATCTTGGTCAGTTAAAGATAAGATTCTTATCGTAGGAAGAAAATATTTTTGGCAAGTTAAAAGTATGATTTCTTTGTTAATGAAAGTATGATTTCTTTGTTACTGAAAGTATGATTTCTTTGTTAATGAAGGTATGATTTCTTTTTTAATGAAAGTATTATTTCTTTGTTAATGAAAATATGATTTCCTTGTTAATGAAAGTATGATTTCTTTGTTAACGAAAATATGATTTCTTTGTTAATAAAAATATGATTTTTTATCTATATAGCGTTGGAATAAAGATATGATTTTTATATACTTAGCATTGAAATAAAAAAAGGATTTTTATTTAAATAGATTAGGAATAAAATATGATTTTTATTATGAATATAGCGAAATAAAAATAGGATATGAAGATAGAGAAATAAAAATATGATTTTTATTATGAAGATAGCGAGATAAAAATGTGACTTTTATATGCATAACATTTGAATAAAAATGTGATTTTTATATGCATAACATTAGAATAAAAATATGATTTTTCACTATATAGAAAAATGTGATTTTTCATTGTATAGAAAAATATGACTTTTCATTGTATAGAAAAATATGATTATTCATTGTATAGAAAATTGTGATTTTTCATTGTATAGAAAAATGTGATTTTTCACTGTATAGGAAAATTTGATTTTTTATCGTATAAAAAGAAATATTTTTAGATTAGATAAAAATGGGATTTTTATCGTATGTATGAAATAACTTTTAATTCTATAAAAATGTGATTTTTAGATTATATAAAAGACATGATTTTTAGATTATATAAAAATATGAATAAATTATAAAATATGATTTTTATATATGGAGCGAATTAAAAATATGATATATATATATAGTAGCGATATAAAAATGTGATTTTTAATGTAAACTGCGTGAAACAGAATACTTTGGAATCACGGTGAAGAATACAACACGCTGGAGCAAATCCAAACTGTTCAGAAATTCAGAAATAAAACTGGCGGAGTGCAAACCAAAGGTGAGAACTCCTCACTCTATTTTATTTTACAGTTAAATATATATTAGATGCAGATGGTGCTTAGTAGCATCCGACACCTTTGATTGAAACCATGATTGTTTGTTTGGACTGTATTCTAATGTGATTGTGGTATGAAATGGAAAATAAATATTCATATGTTGAATAAAATATTTTATAGTTAAAAATATAATTTTTAACGTATATATGAACGACATAAAATTATCTTGAAAGAAATAAAATATTCATTAACAAATCGCACAATTTGTTTATGTACACCCATTTATCTGACATGGATTGGGACGATAAATTTTACACATCACTCAACTTCACAAATAACTAAACTGTTATAGTTTGGAAACCCCACACGGGTATTGGGATAACATTTGACATACACTATTCTCAATATTTTGTTGTATGTCAATCGATGGATTGACAGACTGTGATAAGCGTAATTATTTATTTTAATGCTTATGCAGTTGTAGAATGCACTCTGGATGTTGTATGAATTTTTAATGATTGTTTATCATTATTGTTGTATACATGCAATATATGAAATCCATATAACTGAAATTATATGGTAATTGATTGAGTCGCATTCTGATTCAGAAATAAAGAATATTTAAAAATAAAGAATCTTTTAAAATAAAGAATATTTTAAAATAACGAATATTTTAAAATAATATTCAATGAAGTAATAAAAATAATCATATGTTGAATTATATGTTTATTAGATAAAAATATTATTTTTAACATGTATGTGTAGGGAACAAGATTTCCATGTAATGAAATACACATTTTTATCGTGTTTAAAAATATGTAAAATATTCATGTTATGTAATAAAATTGTTTGAACAATAAAAAAGTCACAATTTCATTTTGTAAAATGTTCATGTTTTGAAATAGAATAGGTTAAACAAAAAAAATCATCTTTTATTTTATATATAAAATATGAAAATATTCATTTGTTTGAAAGAAAAATATGTTAATGATAAAATTTACATTTTTTATTGTACATGTAGAAAAGATTAAAAAATATCCATTGATTGAAATTGAAAAGTTAAACAATAAAAATTCACATTTTTATTGAATGTAGAAATAATGAAAAATATTCATTGATTGAAATAAAAAGGTTTAACAATAAAAATTTACATTTTCATTGTATGTAAGAAATGGTGAAAAAGATTCAAGTTTGAATAAAAATATTTCAATATTAAAAATTACATTTTTTTTATGTAAGTATGATTCATTAAAATGTTCATGGTTTGAATAAAAATGTTGTAACATTAATAGAATTACATTTTTTATGTAAGTATGAATAAACAAAATATTCATTGTTTGAAGTAGAATATGTTAACAATAAAAATATACATTTTTATTGTGTATGTAGGAATTATTCAAAATTTTCAATGTTCTAAAATAAAATGTTTATACAATGAAAATTACATTTTGTTTGTATTATAAAATCATTTAAAAAGAATCATGTTAAATAAAAAATTAGACAATAAAAATTATATTTTTATTGTATGTCTGATTTATTAAAGAAATTTTGCTAAATTAAAATGTAAATCATTATACATGATAGTAAAATAGAAAATAGTATCATTTTAAAATTATAATGATATAGAATATTCAATTTTGATTAAAAAGTGAAAATGAAGTTGAAATCATTTTAAAATGAAATAATAAACGATTTATAAAATACGATTTAAATGGAAATCGACGAAATATATATATTATATATATAATGGCTTGAATAGAACGCGTCGCGTAGCGACTGTTCGCGAATTTCGACCATTAATTTCAAATTGGCATAATGGGAGATCCGACCGCCGGATTCTCCTAAAACCAGAACTGTTGGGTTCGTATCGAAAAGAGCTTTCCAATGAATGTAAGAGATTTGAAATCTAACAGTTAGATTTGGGGATATGTCCAAATCAATTTCAGAAAAGGTCGCTATGGATGCAGTTCGGTGTCCTATATTGGAAACCGACTGTACGGGCGATAATAAAATTATTAAAAATACGGATAAATTATGTAAAATTATAATAAATTGATTGGAAAAAAATTTGATGAAAAATTCCTATTTTTCAAAGATAAAAATACATTTTTATCAAAATGAACTAGTTATTAACTAAAATAGTAATTTAATTATTTTTAGAAATAAATAAATTGGATTTGAAAATGGTTCTAAAATAACCAGAATTTTCCAATATATATTTGTATATATTGGAATGGATTTGAATGGAAATTATCTTTGGAATATTTCGATATTGGATTCTGTGATTTTATAGATATAGTTATAGGAATTTGGAAGATATATATATCGTTATTCCCAATACAATATTTGCTAATTTCAGAATTTGATATTGAACATAAGCTAATATAATTTCTATTCAAAATCTTATATTTAACATCAAATGGGATTTTGGGTTTGTCGTGAACAGTGTCTTTATTACACTGTTCTTAAACCCAGTTTAGAAATAATAAATCTTTTAATTAAGATTTAGGAAATTTACCAATTAATATTTAATTGGAATTGAATAAAAGAATTGGATTTTTGGGTTTATTGTGAACAATGTTTTAAATAACATTTGTTATTTAACCCAATTAACAGTGAATAATATGATTTGGAATTTATAATCTTTTAATTAAGATATATGGAAATTTTCCAAAATAAAGTTTTCCAATTTAATATATTAAATTGGAATTGAATGGAATTCGATTTGGTAATAATCGAGATGAGCTCATGTGAATGAAGACCGATAATATATATGGAATTTAAAAGGCATTGCCGCTATTCCATTTATATTATTAGTCTGATACGAGAATTTATATCGATTATGTATTGTTATGATTTCTGTGTAGATTCCATTTTGATGGAAGAAGATTTGGGTTTATCGTGAACTGTGCTTTAAAAAGACATTAGTTCTTTAACCCAGTTAAAGATAAGATTAATTCCTTAAATTTGAATAATCATTAAGTAATGATTTTTGAGATTAAAAAGAAAATCTAAAAGGATTTATCTTTGATAAAATTAATGGGAACCTTTCACTAAAATGTGAATATTTTATTAAAAGAATATTATGAATTGGAATGAGGCGTTGGATGTGTTTTTATAGCACCTGATTATAAATTACGCTAGTTATTCGGAAAGATCGGCTTTAAACCATTCTTAATAATGAATACGACGATTAACAATAGAAGAGATTGAAGGCGGTGCAAGACCGACGATCTTCATATCGAATGGATGAGTTGCTACTGATGACCGTGATTGGAGTAGCTACCTTGAAGGGGCTACAGTGGTGGCCGTCCGGATGTACTTGTTGATTGTTCAGATATGCGAGGGCCTCTCTCCCGTATTGGACATATGGAACGAGGAATAAGGTGCCTTCGGTTTCGTTCAAACACAGAACAGACTTGTAAATGAATGGTATGTCTGACCTTATATTCCTTTATGCTGTATTCGTTGATCTCTGCTAATATGTATCTATTTGGTGGCGGAGAATTTATTCTCTTGCTTAACACCCATTTCTGAGACGTATGAGCTCAGAGGTTATATATTGGCAGAAATCAATGGTATGGTATGGATTGACAATGTGGCATGCTAATATGCATGGATGAAGGCTTTTGTTGAAAAGCAGAGCCTTGTGGATGATGATCAAAGCATAGCTTTGTGTAGCGTGACTTCGCGAGCCTCACACCTTGGTATTATGGTGAACTGATGGTCAGATCAGTATGCTTTCGATATTAGTGTGGATTCGGTCGACCGAGATAGGGATAAGGCATATACCCCCGATTCCCATATGGATAGAGTAAGCGGCATTTTTCTCATGCACGAGATGTAAGTCACAGAGATACTCGATATCCTAGATATAGTGCGGATGTGCATTACGGTGTTTGCTCTAGTTGGGACGTAAGCCGTTGAGTATTGCACTACGCGATAGATCTTTCGAATCAGGAGCCATCATGATGGAAACCCAACTTTCCAATACGAGCTTTGCGGTTTTAATTGTAAACCTATATATGGAGACATAGTGAGATGGGGAACTCATGCCGTCAATGATTGATACATTTACTTTCGAAATTGATTTCTACACTATGCACTTATAGTAATAACAAAAGAGAAATTTCGTGTACCAAGCATATTTGGCTATTATAAGGTAAAACTCTATCCTCCGGCTTGCGTTGCATTGTGTGACGGGACCTAAGTCTTATAATAGCTTCATTTTTCTTTAATTAGCATTGCATTGTTTATTTATGCACTGGTATTCTTAGGGGTAAACCCATTACGTGTTATATGGCGTGGTTCTTTGATTTACCTAACTTTAAAATCAAATTAATAATTGTTTTGAGTTCTCATACCTGTCCCATGACTGACCTGGAATTTATTATTCCTTCTTAAACTCTGGGTGCCCATATTTTCCACACGGGCAGCTAGTAGTTTTGGTTTTGCAGATATTATATTCACAGGATCCTGGATTACTACTGGAACTATATTCGGAAAGTTTTGTATCCGTATATCTCTTCTAGTAGTATCAGTTGTTATTTTCCGCTACGCATTATACTTATGTATTATTTACCGCTGCTATTTAATGAAAAAACCCTGGTTTTGTATTTCCAATTTGTAATATGTATTCATACTCTGATATATGATTGTTCTCTGATGTAAATTGTTGTAATAAGCAATGAAATGTTCTTCTGTTTATGTTCTGATTTCTCGTTTTCTCAATTCAATCCGGGATTTCCCGAAAGGACAAGTTTGGGTTGTTTCATTTGGTATCTTAGCTTTGGTTTACAGAGCTCGAGAACAAGACACATTAGAACCGAACAAAAGAATTCATCATAGATTGGATTAGTAATATCCAATAAAAACGGCTCGTTAGAGATGGGATCAGTAGTATCCTAGAATGAGTCCGAAGAGTGTTAATTTTAAAATAAAAATGAAAACAAATTTTGTTTTGAAAATTTAAATCTTATTAAACGTATTTCATTATTTATTTTATATTAAATTTGGACAATCGAGTATATGAAGATTTTGCATATATGCCTAGATAGCGTGTTTACGAAGTACTGGGTAGATATAGAATCACACTCTAGTTGCCCGAAAATGATTCTGGTGATATATATATATCATCATCAGTGTTTATGTTCGAGTTTCGAAAGTAGGATATCTATATATTTCCAACTGACTGGTGTGAGAACCAAAACATAGATAGGGTCTATTGTTGTGATTTGGCATCAAAAATTTGATTTTCGAATATATATATATATATATATATATATATATAGAAAGATATTTGTTTGAAAATTTAACCAACTAATTTATTGCTGGTTGTGATGTTTGATAATTAGTGTTGGAATGATAATTCATTTAACCAATATGAGAAAGAATGGTAAATTTACCCAAATTGAATCAAATATTGAACTGAATTGAAAATTTATTGAAATTGCATACATGTACATGCATATATATTGAATAGGTCATAGCAAGGAGGCTAGAGAAGAGGAATAAAATTGTATGCCCGACAAATAGGTACATATTTAATGTTTTGTTTGGGTTTGATGATTTTATGAGGGGATTGGCTAGCCGCTTGGCTTTTTCTTTTTCTTTTGGATTGATGAGGGCCCTGTGAGGCAAGTTGGGGTTTTAAAAATCAACCCGTACAAAGGAGGTTATGGCGAAATTTTTCAAAAATTTAGGGTGTTAGCTCAAATTTTGAGAAATTAGAAATTCTTAGAAACTGAAAAGTTGAAGAATGAAAGCCAGAATGGAAGTTAAGTTGGTTAGTTAAACAACTTTCAGCTCCGTTCCTTTTCGAGGACGAAAAGATTTTATGTGGGGGAGATTGTAACAACCCGTATTTTCAGAACCAATTTAAAATTTGGATTTAAGCTATTTCAATGAATATACGAATACAAATTGATTATTTTTGCTAAATAAAATTTGAGAACAATTTTAAAATTAGTTTTTATATTTTATTTGACTTAAAACAAACTCAGTAAAATTGTTAAATTGATTTATAAGCTTTGTTTTGGAATTTTTGAAAATTCGATTTTTAAAATCATCGCATAGCCCTTAAAAAAATAAAATTTTGCTAGAAAGCTCAGAATTCGATTCCGTTTTTTTTGGACTTGTATCATCTAATAATGGTTAAATCCAAAAGGCCAGGTATTTTGGAGCTAGCGTTTGGGCGTACAAGAAGAAAGGGTGCGCTAAAATCGCATTTTTGAAGCTAATTTGAGCAATTTTACAAAGGAACATTATTGAAACGACCTCGAAATTCGACAATTTTTTTTATTAAATTCGTAGCGTTAAATAATGGAAAGATTCCAAATATCATGATTTTTAGAGTTAGTATGTGACCAGGTGTGATTTTTAAAGTGAAAAACAGAAAATATTTTGACTTTAAAATTTCGTTGTTTGTTCATACGGACTCGGAATTCGACGATACCAGTTCCGTTGGGTCCGTAATGTTGAAGAGTAGTTGCATGTCAATTTTCATCAAAAACAACAGATATGTGATCACACGGATTTTTAAACCACGAAAACAAGCATAAATTAGATAAAATAAAATATGTAAAACTAATAAAAAAATTATTTCCCCTATCCTATATAATATCTTAACCCTCCCTATCCCTAATCACTTCCTTCTTCAGCAAAAGTTTATGCCGCACCCTCCTCTTCCAACGTGAAAACAAATCAACCTTCCTCCACTATATAATATCCTTTTCACTTCCTTAACCTAATTCTACTTCTCAATTATCACGCTGCCGCTCTCCTTTCTATTGAGTTTTCCACCTTCTCACCGCCTCCATCTCCGATCTCCCCTCTGCTCTTCCCTCTTTTAAAAAAAAAAAAAAACCGAAACCCCAAAGCTCTAAGGCCCCAATTCCCTGCCACCTCAGCACCGCATGTAAGCTTTTATTTTTCATTTTTTATTCATTTATGAGATTAAAAATGTGATTTTCAATTGGTGTAACAAATATAAAGATATGATTTTTAATCGCATAAAGATATGATTTTTAATCGCATAAAGATATGACTTTTAATCGCATAAAGATATGATTTTTAATCACATAAAGATATAATTTTTAATCGCATAAAGTCATTATTTTTAATCGCAAAAGGTTATGATTTTTATTTATAAAAATTTACGATTCTTATTTACATAAAGTTATGATTTTTAAATACATAAGGTAATGATCTTTAGTTTTATGTAATAATATAATCTTGGTCAGTTAAAGATAAGATTCTTATCGTAGGAAGAAAATATTTTTGGCAAGTTAAATGTATGATTTCTTTGTTAATGAAAGTATGATTTATTTGTTAATGAAAGTATGATTTCT
>JASFAX010001725.1:0-49183 GCA_030737875.1 Allium sativum | reverse complement strand
AATTGGCGTCTACTAGCTAGGTTAAAAAGATGCAAATAAATTATGGAGGAAAAAAAAGGCCGCTCTAATCACATGCATCGTGGAGGGAGAAGGAAAACATTTTGCGTGATTGGTAAACAAAAAAATCCTTCGAAATAAAAAACCCGCCGCTCTACTTCATACCTATTTCTGCCCTACATTCAAGCTAATCCAATTTTCATTATTCTAGTCACTGCAAAGGTGAAAACTTATAATGCTCTCAGGTTCGATTTGGATTGATTTGGGTATTTCGATTGATATGTATAATTTTATTTGGTTCGAGATTGATATATGTAACTTTATTTTAGTATTTTAATTGTATTGGGTATTTTAATTGATCTTTTGCCCTCTAATAGCTTAGCTCGATTTGGATTTGACTGTAATTTAATTCGTAAGTTTCAATTTTAGTAATTTAACCGTATAATCTGGATTATAGTTCATAAGTTCGGACTATTGAATTTGGATTTGGATTTGACCGTTAAAAAAATATGATAATTAACCAATTGTTTTTTTAATAATAGTTAATACATTTTTCTTTATCTGTATGCCAGCAAAATTTAGCAATGTAAGGCAAAAATGTCATATACACAGTAATAGAGACATTTGCAGAGATAACGAGTATATGAAAAGCTCCACCAATATACATAATCAACCATGGAATAGTAATAATAATACAACAGATTAATCAGCGGCGGTTAGTAAATACCAAAACCAACGCATTAAGAGCAGCATGCACCAGATTGAGATAACGAGCCAACTTGACCGCCTGTTCCACTTTAAACACCACCATACCGAACTTATATTACATATGACTCATTTGACACATCAAAAACTCCATCTTGAATCTTCTTGTATATTGTTGACGCAGTGAAAATTTACCAATTGTTTCTTTTACCTAAGCGGTAAAAATTTAGCTGGTCAACGCCTATTTGTCTCGTTGCTGGCAATCATCTACGATTTTCTAGCTTTAGTCCATGCCTTCTGAGTTGATGCTATGTTAACATGCAGGTTTGCAACTGTACCAGGACGATAAAAAAACTAGAGGTTGTTACAAGCTCAAGACAACTTTATTGTAAGTTCTTACTACCCAGATAAGCTGATTTGTTTCCTTCTCATAAATTGTTTTTTCTCCTGCACAGTATTAGCCAAAATGATTTCATTTTTTCTTGATATCATATGTACGTCAATTTTAATGTTTCTTTTCAATGGATTGGTTTTCGTCTACCGACCAAATGGAAGTTGTAATAGTGAGGAACTGACAAAATTATGCATATGTTTTGGACTAGTACTTGTTACGGCTTATTTTTGTCTTTGATAAAAAAACATATATATTAAAATTAAAAAGAAACCTGACATCCACTTAATCTTTTTTTCAATTGATTTTATTTTGCTCTTATAAAGTGGTTATTAAAATTTAGTATTCTAAATAATTAAGTGTAAGTTACATAGAATCCAATAACAAAGCTATGATTAGATAACTATAAGGGAAAAAAAGTTTTTTTCTCCGATGTAGCTTCTGTGTTCATTAATGAAATCCATCATTAAAATCATCGAAAATTGCTCTATCACATTCTCTACTTTAACCATGGTAGTTGACAACGATAACTTTGGCACCCATCTGCGTTCATAACTCGATACCGAGTCATATGTATCGCCTTCAGGTGCCTTCATCTTGCTTCTGGTACCACTTATTGGCCAAGCTATGAAGACTCACCATGATAATTTGACATCTGGTTGGGCATAACCCACTAACGAGTCATGCCTCGGAGTCGTAATTCCATTTATAACATGAATATTTTGGATTATGGCATTGACATGAATCACATTCTTTAAATATTGATTTGTTTTCCGTGTGTTATAAATATTTTTCCTAGTGTTTTGTTGAAATTTCTATTATGTAGTAGACTGGGTGAGTGGATAAAATAATTGAAGCAGGAATAATGATTAAGGATGTCAGTGGGTATTTGAACTTTAATTATATAACATGAATGTTTTGTACATACGTGATCCTGCCTTAAAATTAAAGGATTCAAAATTAATGCGCACATGAATGATGGCCGACAATAATTCCAAATTTAGAAGTCCAATTAAGGTATAATCAAGGATAGTCATCAATACAAAACCGCTACTATATAATACATATGACTGTATAATCAGTGATAGCACTACTGCCAGTTGCATCCCTCGTTAAACACTGCTCCTATTGTAATTCCTGATCGATGACTCCAAAGTTTCATAATTGGATAGAGATGGTATTTGTTAGTTTTATTTAAACATAACATTATATGTATGAGGGTATGAATAAAAATGATCTTAGTATACAGCATAATGAAAGATGAAACAACAATTATATAAATTGTAGGAGAAAATGTGATGAAAATTAAAAAAATAGCGCATGACTTTTGAGCTTAAGAGGCGTGTCAGACTCATTCCTTTGATAGCTATATCTTTGTTTCTTTTAGATAAAGCCAATATTTATGCCACTATCAGTTGATCTATGTTAGATCAAAATTTGGACCTAACACCCAAATTGTTCTGAAGCTTATAGAGTTTCAACTGAAGAATGAGAAAAAAGGAAATAACACACAGAATTTATAGTGGTTCGGCGTTAACGAGCCTACGTCCACTTTATATATTATTGATTATACTTTGAAAACTAATACAATCAAGGATTTCTCTCGATATTTCAGTAGTTTGACAACAATGGCAGATTCTGTACTCAATATTGCCAAAAAGATCCCAAAAAATGCCAAGCTCCGGGCTATTTATAGCTGATTTTGTCAGGCGGGTCGTGGTTACACGTGGCACGAATCCCGAGAACATCAGATCGCATCGCCACCGTTGAGGAAATAGTCAAATTAGCCGTTGGGGACAGGTGTCGCGATCTGCCTGAAAATCGGATCGTGCAGATGGGGAGAATTGGTCCAAATGACGGTTAGGAACACGTGTCGCTAGATCCGTGCGTCTCGGATCGCTGAAGACCAGCTCACGCTTGAACGGGTCAGAGGGTTCGCCGCGCATTAGGGGGATCGGATCGATCAATACTGGGCAACAACATATGCGTGGATCGGATCGCATAGAGGCATCGTTTCGCTGGTGAAATTGAGGCGATCCGTCGAGACGCGATCCGATGGTGGGCGAGTCGATAGCGTGCGATCCATCAATGGGCGAGTCGATGATGCGGTCCATTCCTTCATATTCTTTAGAGAACGTGGTTTCATGCTTTCTTCTTATGAATGATCCTGGGTGGCTTGGTCAAAAAGCGAGCCAACATTTTGCCCCCTCGAAGTATGTTTTATTGATGATGGAACATGCTTCGAAGCTATGGAATCATCTTTTCTCAACGAGTCGCGGATCACAGAACGATTCTCTTTCTGGGATTTTTTTTAGAATCCTCATTCCTGAATTTATCGATTCGTATCGCGGGCTCGAGTCGCGGTCCGTTTGCGAGACATTCGTTCCGTTCTTGGGTGTGCATTTGGGCCTCGGAACGAAACGGGCTCCTCCTCGAGTCGTGGTGGGCTTTTGGTTTGCGGCCTGCTGGTTCTTTCGTGGATCGAATAGGACAAAGAAGGGGAGACAAACGGTCGCCCCTTTTGCCTATATAAGCGGACCCCCCCTCTACACTTTCTTCCTTCTGTTTTTTGTCATATCGTTTCGCCTGTACTGTTGAAGAACGAACCCCAGTATTTCGAACCTTCAAACATCCGATCACTTTCCCAATTTTTAGAAAGGTAATTCCACGGAAAACACTCTTACTCGTAAACGTTGCTGTTTCACGAACTTTTTCGAATAATTTGAGGGAGAAACGATGGAAATTTGCGATTTTTTGGGGAATCCATCGAGACGCCATGGCTGATGGGCGTAGAGGTCGGAGTTCGAGGATGGGAAGGAGAGGAGGAAGACGAAGGAGAAAGGAGAAGAGGGAAGGCCGGTTCGGATCGTGGGTAAGGAGAGGAAAGAAAGAAGATGAAGGCGAATGGCGAGACGGAAGATCGTGGTGACAGCAAGGGCGCGTATCGTTGGGGGCTGCAACGATTCGTGAAGGAGCAATCCCTTAGCCCTGCGATCCGATGGGGGGCGATCCCTTCTACCTCGTGATCCAAAAAAGGGGGCGATCCCTCTTCCTTGCGATCCGACCCATAGCTGACGATGCGAAGAAATTTCAGACTTTAATCAACGCCTTGTCACCATAAAATTCTGAACAGTTAGGCTAGAGCCTTGACGTTGGACTTTCTGGACTAAATGACCGCATAATTTGACTGCATATGACGACTAATATTTTGATGATCTTGATTGCTTTCACGCTTTATTTTTAATGCACACACAAGCACACACTCATCGGCACTTGCACACACGGGGAACGTGTATTGTTAATCTTATTGTTCATATTTTCTCGTCCTAGCAGCAATGTCGAATGATCACTCTTCTTCAAGATCCGCAACAGAAGCGGAATCCGAGGTTCCTGAGCAGTACAACATTGAAATTCCTCCAATTAATCCGGGAGGTGAAGATTCTGGATCTGAGTACGAGGCCACAGAATCAGATCCGGCCGAAAGTACTTCATCTAGCGATGATTCTGAGATAGATGGGCGAGCTCCCGACGAGATTCCTGGCGCTCTCGGGATAGATAAATTTTCCGAATCTCTAGCATCTAAGCTCGACAATATAAAGCTTAAAGGAATCTGCTTGAGGCACGGGATTCCTTGGGATGATGTCATGACGCCCGGAAGCGAAGATATACCCCACCTAGCTCCAGAAGGATATATGGCGATTAGCCGAACCATGTGCTTGGTAGGAGCTATCCCTCCGTTCACTCCGATTGCCATCGAAACTTTAAGACGACTGGGAATTGCTCCGATGCAACTCCATCCGAACGCCTACGCATCACTATATACCCTATACATTGCATACGCGGAGATCTTACATGCCGAACTTAAATTCAAAGATTTGACGTTCTTCTTTCTTTTCAAGCACCGTTCTTCAGCAACTCCAAATTTCTCTTTCTTCGAATCGGTGGCAAATAGGAAGGTCCTGTACGATGGATATGGCAATATAGGGGATCCTAAGGCTGATTGGTTTTACATAAGGAAACAGGCCAGATGTTCACAAAGATAGCTCAAATCAAGTAAACTTTTAAGCTTCTAATCGAATATCTTGTTCAAGAAGTTTAGGCATTAACATTCTCCCTTTATCTCAAACAGATCACGTCTTCCCGAAAACGGAGGGTCCACTATACAACAATCGATTATCCATTCTTTCTCAAAGCAGATCCGACTTTCTAAGGATCAAAAAATGCATTACTGATGACAATCTTCATAAGCATCGTCTTCTAGATAGAAGATTTGGACTTGGCACTGGCGGCAAACCTTATAAGTACGTGCCCCCAACAGAGGGAGAGGGAACTTCACAAGCGATAGAAACAACTAAATTTCGCAAGAGTCCTTCTCCGATAGTCATCCAAGACGATGAAGACCTGAACATATACAGAGGGGATGAGGTCCGCGGTGACGTGTCCAAGGCAATTCCTATCTCTACTCCAATCGAAACCGTTGCTCCCGATGATTTGACAGAAGAGCAGTTATTTGACGAGCTGAATAAAATCCCTCTACCTGATGAAGTATATACAGAGAAGGACTTTGAAGAGGGGCCTTTCTTCTCTGCTCCTGAAGAGACCAGTGCTCCAACTAGAGGACGAGAAACTGGTCAGATGAGCCTGTCTTCGGGCCTGGGTCTGTTAGGGGGAATTATATGGGATGCACGCATCACACACACTATCTGACCCTGCACTCTTATATCGTGGGTGTTCAAAGTTTTAATATGATCTTTTCTTTCTTGTAGGAACGATGTCCTGCAAGAAATCTTACTCGTATCGTTCTCTTCGTGAGGGCACACCCAGCCTTCGCCCGGATACTGAGCGCTCTCGCGATCCCTCTCATAGGCCGACTTCATTGCAACCTCGGTCTCCGCCAAAATCGACCTCTACCAAACCTTCTAGTTACCCGGCAGTTCCTACAGGGGGAAAGAAACTTCCTAAAGAGTTAACTCCCCCAAAGAGTGCACCTTCCCACAGCCGGTCGTCAAAAAGGCATCAAGAACCTAAAGATAAGGGCAAGGATGCATCCAAAGAATCTGAAAAGGAGAGGAGTGACATCGTCCCCTCCAGCCAGCCAGAGTTGGCTGCCCCAGGGTCACGGGATTACATGCATGGTCCCGAGATTCAAGGAAGGCTGGAAAAGCTTCGGGAACAATTCCCAGACATATTCTTTGACCGGATGACATTTGTTCCAGCCTTGGAACCGGTCCCCAAGAATTGGGATAGCGAAGTTGTCGGGCATATCCGCCATGCTGCCAGGCAATATGAGATGATGAAAAAACATGCCGTTAACCTTTCTGAAGTCATCCGATCGCTTGAAATAGAAGCACACTGATCCAAGGAGAAACTTGAGAACAACGAGAGGGCCAGGACCAAGATGGAGAAGGACCTGGAAGATGCTCAATCCCAGCTTGCTTTAGCACGGAGGGACGTTGAAAATTATAAGATTGAATTAGAAAATGCTAAGCAATGCTTCTATTTGGAACTGGACTCCAATAGCCAAGAGAAAATGGCCTTAAAGAAGGAGGTCGAAGATCTCAAAATGGCCAACATCGAGTTGAAAACAGCACAAGGCCATTTTGAAGCCGAGAGGGCTGCTTGGGAGGCAGAAAAAGCGAGTTTAAAAGAAATTTTGGCTTTGGCTAAGGCAGAAATGGTGATTTTAAATGACCAGGTCTCGGATGCGGAGAGAAGTGCAGCCCTCGCCGAAAAGAACGTTGAAAGTGCCATCGAATTGGCCACTGCTTCTAACAACAAGCTCCTCGCAAGAGAGAAGGAGATTGAGGGGTTTGAAGAGATGATTTTCGATTTCCTTGGCCAGGTTATCAAAACTCGCAACATCTCGTGGATCCCGGATTACCATGTTACTTTGGCCAATTTATGGGATGCCATTGTGGAGGGTGAAAAACATAGATTGGGGGTCGAAGAAATCGATGAGGATGAATTGATGAAGAGCATCCTAAGAGACAATGAGCCTGAGGACCTGGCAGAGGGTCGTCGCCTGATTCTGGCGGAGATGGAAAAAGAGAGGGGCCTGGCTAAGGGTAAAGGCAAAGCTGATGAAGGCTCGAGTTCGGCTGTGGAGCCCAAGTCCTCCGGGGTAGAGGAATACCATCCCGATGATCCATTAATCCCTTTGGGTCGAACTCCCATGGTCATTGGAGCCTCTGCAACTACTCAAGAAGAAGCATCTGCTGAAGGTATTTCTCTCTCTTCCCCACAATTCGTCCAAGCAGTTGTGAATTATCGTCGTCTGGTAGAACAACCAATTGAATTAGTAATGTGTGTTCCTCCTGATACAGGTGGCGAGCCCGTCGACAAGGGTGCTGAAAAAGAAAAGGAAGTGGAGAAGGAGGCTGTCTTGCCAGGTGCTGGTATTGATGTATCAAAGCAGGCCGAGGTCACAACAGCAGAAAGAAGCATCCCGGCACCTAGCACTGATGTACCCAAAGATGGTGAGACCATCGAAGCCTTGAAAGACATGGATGGTCGCCATGTAGATGACGAAGAAAACATTATCAGCGCCAAAAAGGCCGACGATGATGATGAGGAAACCTTGGCCAGCCGAAAAGCCAGGCAGGAGAAAGAGTTGGCTTCGAAGAAGGTGGAAGATGAGGCTTTGGACGTAGTCCCTCTTGCAGAATTTGATCCCAAAACTGGGATGATTGTGAAGATTCAGCCCTAATCCATCAGCCGACAGCTTCACTTTGCGAACCCCGATGATTTCCCGGCTTCCCTCTCTGGTAGAAGTAAGAGAAAAGAGGTGGAAGAGGAATCTTCTGAGGAGTCGGATGTTCCCCTCATAGACAAAAGGAAGAGGAAGAAAGGGGATCCATCTGATGCCGACAAGGAGAGGCTGGAGATGCAGAAGCAAGAGAAGAGGCCAAAGCGTAAATAGGATGTTTGTTGATATTTTGTCTTTAGGTTTTCCACTGGCCAGGAAGTGTAATTGTGAGACTGGCCCTCACTTTCTTTTCTAGACTGTTTTTCACTTTGTTGTTTCGCAGTATATAAATGAAAGTTTATCTCTTTTTGCATCTTTATGTACCTGTATTCAAATAAACTTTCCATGCTTAGTCATAGGCCATCTAATAATAATTAGAAATCAGTCAAACAACAGATAGCCAAGAGAAAATTTTCATGTTGCGTTGCTATTTTAATGTTCAGTATATGTATATGAGTATATGTGCCCCCAATCGATTGTTATCATAGCGCCTGACGGGGGTTTACTAAGAACTGGTTAGCCTTGTCGGCAGGTTGCCCCCTATTTCTGAATATGGGGGACTTAGAAGATTTCATAGGATAATTGTTCTTGTGGCACCGAATTTCTGACACCTTTCTCAAATCATAATTAAAAATTTCTTTATACTCTCCTGACGATTGCCATGGTTAGAGTTTGAATTCAGTAGTTCAGTTGGTCCCCGATCCTTTAGCAGGGAAAAAGTTCTTTCTCAGCGCTCAATCGGAGACGCTTTTATACTCTCTCTCTCTGGATAGTTAGAGTTCGAGCTCAACGATTCATTCGCTCCCCGATCCTGCAGCGGGGAAGGAGCTCTTTCTCAGCGCTCAATCGGAGACGCTTTTACACTCTCTCTCTCTCTCTCTCTCTCTCTCTGGAGAGTTAGAGTTGGGACTCAGCCGTTCCATCGCTCCCCGATCCTTCAGCGGGGTAAGAGTCCTTTCTCAGTGCCAAATCATGGATGCTTTTATACTCTCTCTCTCTCTGGAAAGTTAGAGTTCGAGCTCAGCGATTCATTCGCTCCCCGATCCTTCAGCGGGGAAGGAGCTCTTTCTCAGCGTTCAATCGGAGACGCTTTTATATTCTCCTGGCTGTCGCCGAGGTTAATCTTTTGCTCAGGCGGCTCCGATCATGGTACACCGCCATGTTTCGTGGACGTCATCTGCGCGTTCTTTATACTCTCTCTCTATTCTGGAGAGTTAGAGTCACGGATCAAGCAGTCTGCAATCATGTATGTTCATCGAACTCGTCCTAGGCGTATATTTTAATCTAAGCTTCGAGGATTAAAACCAGTCGGACAAGCAGTTGGAGCTCTTGCCAAGGCTTTGAGTTGCCCCAAACAATTTACGGGAGGAACGGTTGGCAACAGACTTCGGGTACCTGCATTATTCTTTTGATTTCCATAAAAATAAATAGGCAGATAAATAAAGATGCAATAAAGGTAAATGACGCACAATATTTTATAGTGGTTCGGTCGAATCATGACCTACGTCCACTTTATAATCTTTTGCTTTAAGGAATCAGACTAGTCTAGGCAAGTCATGCCTTATACATGGTTTTTTCACAAAGAAAAAGAATAAATTTGAAATTTTCATGTTAAATATGGCCGTAAATGTTGGGCATTCCACACTCTGGGGATTTCCTTTCCATCTACGGTTGCTAGCTTGAAGGTTCCATTATAAAGCTTGCTCAGAATGGAGTACGGTCCTTCCCACTTCGCTCCCATATGAGTTGGGGGTGGGAAGACACGTTTCAGAACCAAGTCTCCGGGTTCCCATGTTCGGGCTCGAACCTTTTTGTTGTAATACCGGGCGACCTGTTGTTTGCATCTCAAGGCACGCAGGTCTGCTTCATCCCTCTTTTCTTCGATCATATCCAGGGACTCAAAGAGAAATTCATTATTGGTCATTGGATCATAAAAAGTCACCCGGTGAGAAGGTACCTTTATCTCAACCGGGATGACTGCTTCCGTTCCAAAAGCAAGGGAGAACGGGGTATGTCCTGTTGCCGATTTATAGGTTGTCCTGTAGGCCCATAGTGCCAAGGGCAATTCGTCAGCCCACATGGCTCTAGCCCGCTTCATTCTTCTTTTCAGAATGGACTTAATTACTTTATTTGCCGCTTCGACTTGTCCGTTCGATTGCGGGTGCGCCACAGAGGTGTATCGATTCTCGATGTGGTATCTTTGGCAGAAGTTTCTGAATTCAGCACTATCGAACTGAGTTCCGTTATCTGTTATTACAATCTTAGGAATCCCAAATCGACAGATGATGTTTCTCACGATAAAGTTGATCACTCGTTTGGTTGTGATTGTAGTTAGTGGTTCAGCCTCAACCCACTTAGTGAAATAATCTACGGCCACAATAGCGAACTTTGCTTCGCCCCTTGCTATGGGGAGACTTCCAATGATATCAATTCCCCACATAGCGAAAGGCCATGGATTCATCATTGCTTTTAACTAACTAGGAGGTGCTCTAGGTATTTTTGAAAATCTCTGGCACGCATCACACCGTCGTGCGTATCTTGCTGCATCCTTGTTCATGGTAGGCCAGAAATAGCCATGCCGCAACACCTTTTTTGCCAAAGTTTGCCCTCCAGTGTGGTCGCCACATTCGCCTTCGTGGACTTCTTGCAGCACATGTTTGATGTCATCGTGGGCTACACACCAAAGGAGGGGCATTGAAAACCCTTGTCTGTAAAGAACTCCGCCTTGCAGAACATATCAGGCGGCTTTACGAATTACTTTACGCCTCTCGCTTTTCTTGGTCGGAAGCGTTCCATCCATCAGGAAATTCTTTAGAGGGGTCATCCAGGACTCCCTTTCTGGTTCCGTCTCTAGTACTAGGTCGATTTCCATTTGATCTATGCTAGGGGACTGAAGTACTTCAACAGGGGCTAGCCCAGTCACTTCAGGATTGTCGGAACTGGCCATCTTTGCCAACTTGTCTGCCTGCTGATTCTCTGACCGTGGAATATGAGATATGCTGTAGTGATCAAAATCGTTCAGCAATTCTTTCACTTTCTTTAAGTATAAAATCAATCTTGCACTTTTAGCTTGGAATTTTCCAGTGACTTGGTTCACAACTAACTTGGAGTCGCAGAAGATGTTCAGCTTTGTGACTTCTAGCTCCTTTGCAATCTTTAATCCTGCTATCAGAGCTTCATAATCGGAATCGTTGTTAGTGGCATGAAACTCCATTCGGATTGCATAGGTTATCAATCGTTTCTCGGGGGTTTCAAGCACTATCCCAGCGCCGGATCTTTCGTCATTCCTAGCGCCATCGGTATACAATCCCCAGGCATTGGGATCGAAAAGTAATTTTGAAGGATCAGCTTCTTCGTTTGCTATATCTTCCTCAGGGACAGTGAACTCTGCTATGAAGTCGGCTATCACTTGCCCCCGAATTGACCGTCTGGGCTGAAAGTTCAAATCAAATTGACTTAGCTCAATATTCCATTTGAGTAACCTTCCAGATGCCTCTGGTCACTGTAGGACTTGCTTGAGCGGGTGATCGGTGTATATGGTGATAGGATGCGCCTGAAAATAATGTCGAAGCTTTCTAGAGGCGATCAGCAAACTATACGCCAACTTTTCTATCCATGGATAATTACGCTCTGCTGCTGTCAATTTTTTTCTCACATAATACACAGGTCTTTGGACCTTATCCTCTTCCCTTACCAACGCCGAGCTGATTGCATGGGATGACACTGCCAAATACACGAATAAGTCCTCGTGATCTATTGGCTTAGATAATATCGGAGGTTTCTCCAAGTGCCTGAGTAAATTCTGAAACGCTTCTACATAGTCGGGTGTCCATTTGAAGTGGCGTTTTCCTCGCTTTATTAATTCGAAGAATGGGATTCATTTATCCGTAGCCCTGGAGATAAATCTGCTTAGTGCCGCCAATTTTCCGGCAAGACATTGCACATCCTTAATTTTCCTGGGTTCCTGAATGTCTCTGATTGCCGCGATCTGGTCTGGATTAATCTCAATACCACGGGAACTGACGATGAATCCCAAGAATTTTCCAGAGGCCACACAGTACGAACATTTGGTTGGATTGAGTTTCATTCCGTACTTTCGAAGAATGCCGAACATCTCTGCCAAGTCAGTAGTGTGTTGAGAAGATTGCTTGGACTTAACCAACATATCGTCGACGTATACTTCCATTGTTCTCCTGATCTGGTTATAAAACATTCTGTTGACTAAGCGTTGATATGTAGCGCCCGCATTCTTCAAGCCAAAGGGCATCACCACATAACAATATAATCCCAGATCAGTGATAAAACTAGTGTGCTCTTGATCTGGAACATGCATCGGAATCTGGTTATATCCTGAATAAGCATCCATAAATGAGAGAAGCTCATGACCTGCCGTCGAGTCTACCAGCTGGTCAATCCGGGGCAACGGGAAACTATCTTTTGGACAGGCTTTGTTCAAATCCGAGAAGTCAATACACGTTCGCCACCTCCCGTTGGCCTTCTTTACCAGGACTGGATTCGAAATCCAGTCTGGGTAGGTCGAGTCTCTGATAAATCCATTACTCTTTAGCTTTCCAACTTCTTCTTTCAAGGCAGCGGACCTCTCTGGGCCCAGCACTCGCCTTTTTTGCTTCACTGGAGGATGTTTAGGGTCAATGCTTAAGGAATGGCTCATCATTGATGGGGATATTCTGCACATGTCCGCGTGGGTCCAAGCAAATAAATCCAAATTGTTTTTTAAGAAATCCGTCAATTCTTTAGCAAGATTCGAATTTAAGTGGGATCCAATCTTAAGGACCTTCTCCGGGTCACTGTCATCGATCGGTACATCCACAGTTATCTCGTTGGGAGTCGCCATTCTGCCCCCTGGTTCTTGATCCTCTCTGGGATCTATATCCTCGGGCATCTCTCTGGGCGACTCTCCAACGACTATCCTCTTTGGTTGCTATAAGGTCTCCGCCCCCGAAGGGGGAGAGGTGCCTTTAGTTTCAATATCCCCTCCATTACGAAGTAACTTTAGTTCGGCAATATAACATGCTCGCGCAGCAACTTGATCCCCTCTGACGATACCAATGCCAGCTTCTGTGGGGAATTTCAATAACAAGCACCAGGGGGCTATACAGGCTCTAAACTTTGCGAGGGCCGGTCGGCCCAAAAAGGCATTGTAAGGCGATTCAACATCCCAAACCACGAAGGGAAGGATTCTCACTCTCTGGCGTTCTCCTTCCCCAAGTGTAACTGGTAACTCTACATAACCCATTGGAGCGGTAGATGCTCCGTTGAATCCACGGATCCATCCTTGATAGGGCTTCAAGTCTTTTATTTCGAGGTTCATCTGGTCAAATGTCCTTTTGAAAAGAATGTTGACAGAACTCCCGTTGTCCACTTACACCTTATGGACAGTGGCTGGACCAATAGGTACTGTAATCACAAATGGATCTTCTGTCGGAGCATGGACTCCAATGCTTTCTCGTTCTCGGAAGACAACATCGTCGGTCATCATCTTTTGCTGCTTCACCGGGATACTGTCCTCAGGGTTGCTACACTCCCCTACCTCGAGGTGTTGTTTGGCTGCATTGACGTATTGATCCAATGCCTTGGAACTATGCCCGGCAAGATAAAGTCCTCCGATTACAGTATTGATAACAATGTTCTTTCCCTTTTGCTGGGCAGCCGGGCTAGCAGCAAGTTGATTCTGGTTCTGATTTGGGGCCTGCACTGCTTGCCCCATGTCCCTGGGCGTTACTCTGTATTCATCTAGCTTTCCTTCTCGAAGCAGCCTTTCGACCACATCTCTTAGGTGACGGCATTCATTCATCGAATGGCCATGAATCTGATAAAAGAGACAAAACTTCCCTGTTTCACGCTCTTTCTCTGTTGACTCTCTGGGAGGTGGCCTCTTATTCTGGAGGACTTCATACGCATCCATGAAGATATTTTCCAGAGTATCATTTATTGGTGTATAACTTTCAAAGGCCCTGGGCGAGTCCTTCTCTGGGAGTCGTTCCCTCGGTTCCTCTTCCGGTTGTTGCCGTTACCGTTATTATTGTTGTTACCTGGATGACGACCACCCTGATTCTGATTTCCGACATTTACTTCAACTTTCCCCGAGCTGTCTCCTGTCTGCTTAATGGCGACATTGCTCTGGATTTCCTCCTTATTGGCTGTTTTTGCCTTTCGGTTAGCATATACCTCTTCCCGGCGTAAATGTACGTTGGCTTTCTCATAGAATAACGCTCTGGTGTGGGGCGGTTTGCCTGCCAGGTACCTCCCGAATTCAGTGTCCTTATCTACTCCGTCAATCAGTGCTGCAACAACGGTCGGTTCATGGGGATCTTTAACCTCAGTAGCGGCCAAATTAAAACGATCCAGGTACACCCTTAAACTCTCGCCTGGTCGCTGCTTGACAAGTAACAAATCGATCACACTTTTTGTCTTCTGTGTGTAGATACGGAATTGTTCTACGAACTTCTCACTCAACTCCATGAAGCTAGAAATCGATCTCGCCGGCAAGCGAGTAAACCATAACAAAGCCACGTCCTCCAGGAATATGGGAAACGCTTTGCACTTAACAGCGTCAGAGGTTGCGGCAGCGGTCATTGACCAAGAATATCTCATCAGATGCTAGACAGGATCAGACCTACCCGCATATCGGTTCATTTGTGGCATATTGAAACGCCTTGGAAAAGTCGCATCCAAAATATCACCAGTGAAAGGGGTGTGACTGCGGTCGATCCCCCAATCTTCATTCCGCTGTCCACGGCTATCTGCCAGAATCTGGTGGACCATGGCTGCAACATTTGCACTGATCAAAGGAGGTTCAGGGTCAGTGCCCCTGGCTCGGCGGGGTTCTCTAATTTCTCTTCCGGGAGCAGTCACGAAATCCGGGGCTCGGACAGGGCTTCGTTGCCCCCTGTTATCAAGAGTATGTGTGCGGCGACGGGGCTGAGGTGGTCTGTTACGTACGGGACTGCCCACATCTCAAGCCCTGCGAGCTGCGGCTTGATTGTTCACATTACGGTTTGAGGGCCCCGCCCCCAGTGCTTCTTCTTCCTGTGATGGCAGGGTTCCGAACCGACGCTGTTCTATGTTTTCGGCTCTCTCATACGGTCGTCGCGGAGGTCTCGGCGATTCTTCAGACGAAGAAGAATATACTGGGGTGAGTGGATGAACCGGCGATGTTCTTTGCCTTGCTAGCTCATCAAGTCTTCTATCCATAGCAGTCAGATTTTGTCACAGGACGGAGCTCTCCTGCCTTTGGGCGGCCAATTCATCAAACAACCTCTCCCCCATTTCAGAAAAGCGAGAGAGATCCCCCTCAGTAACAGGAGCAGCAGGATCATATTGATCGTCATCACCTTCTCTTATGCGCAATGAACTTGAGCCGGGTCGAGCAGAGGGGCCAGGACGATAGGAGCGAGCCATAGGCTCCTTTCCAGGTCAAGTTGTGGTCTGATCATCAATTCAGATCGCTGCGGTTCGTGGGTGGCGGCTCGCAGCGCCCCCTTGAGGTCGATTCGCGGTCGCAGTGTGTGGAGGGAGCGAGGCGTTTCCTCGGGACCGAGTAACAACCCCTTCAGCAGTCTGGATCGCTTCGTTCTCATTGACTCGGAGCGTGGTGTCTTCGTCGGATCGGTTCGCCCCCTCCGCCCCGCGATCCAAAGCTTCTGCATTGCCCTGTTCGTGCACACTCTCTTCAATCGTTTCGTTGGTTTGCGAAGTTCGTGCTTCCTTAGATCCTTTTCCAGCCATAAGATCCGAATCGCTGGAATCTTCAAAGAACCGAATAGTGAAACTTTAGGATTGTTTTCTCAGTGAAAGCACCAAAATGTTAGATCAAAATTTGGACCTAACACCAAAATTGTTCTGAAGCTTATAGAGTTTCAACTGAAGAATGAGAAAAAAAGGAAATAACACACAGAATTTATAGTGGTTCGGCGTTAACGAGCCTAAGTCCACTTTATATATTATTGATTATACTTTGAAAGCTAATACAATCAAGGATTTCTCTCAATATTTCAGTAGTTTGACAACAATGGCAGATTCAGTACTCAATATTGCCAAAAATATCCCAAAAAATCCTTGCTCCGGGCTATTTATAGCTGATTTTGTCAGGCGGGTCGTGGTTACACGTGGCACGAATCCCGAGAACATCTGATCGCATCGCCACCGTTGAGGAAATAGTCAAATTAGCCGTTGTGGACAGGTGTCGCGATCTGCTTGAAAATCGGATCGTGCAGATGGGGAGAATTGGTCCAAATGACGGTTAGGGACACGTGTCGCTAGATCCGTGCGTCTCGGATCGCTGAAGACCAGCTCACGCTTGAACGGGTCAGAGGGTTCGCCGCGCATCAGGGGGATCGGATCGATCAATACTGGGCAACAACATATGCGTGGATCGGATCGCATAGAGGCATCGTTTCGCTGGTGAAATTGAGGCGATCCGTCGAGACGCGATCCGATGGTGGGCGAGTCGATAGCGTGCGATCCATCAATGGGCGAGTCGATGATGCGGTCCATTCCTTCATATTCTTTAGAGAACGTGGTTTCATGCTTTCTTCTTATGAATGATCCTGGGTGGCTTGGTCAAAAAGCGAGCCAACATTCTATAATTTGATTAAATACTCTGCTATGTTTATGTTTTAAATAGTTGTGTAAAAATATGATCCAAAATTCATGACTACTAATTAGTATATTTTTAAAATAAGGTGGAGATGTACAAACAGCTTCAGTGAATGCATTTAAGGCAGTGGTGCTCTTTATAACAATAATTACAATTAGTTATTACATAGGAAAACCAACAATGAAATGCCCAAATCTTAAGTAAGGTGGAGATGTACAAACAGCTTTTTAGTTGTTGTTGTAAGGTTATATTTTCTTGTGTATTCATCGTTGGTCAAAAAATTGACTCTCTGTTGTTATCATTTTCAGTAAAAAGCACATGCCCTAAACTTTTGTAAGAGTTACTGCCTTACAAAATCCCAAAATATTAGGTTTAATTAGTCAATACCAAACCAAATAATAAAAATCTATCCGAAATCAGTGGGTTACCAAAAGCGCAAGTTCTGATTGATTCCCGATTAATCTCCACCTAAATGATTAATCCTTAGTTTGTACTTATTGCCTAGCATTCATCTAGATATGTTTACGGCGTTATGTGCAAGATGTGCACCAAATGAAAACCATCATGAAACTTCTACATAAAAAAACATGTAGGCATTGGCTCTTTTGAAGCAAAATTATGTATGTGTTTTGTTAAAACAACTTACAAAAAAGCTTTTTTTTCTGTCATTGTTTGAACAATTTGGTTCGATTTTGGTTGTTGGCTTTTTTTTTTTTTTTTTTACAACTTCAGCAACTGGACCCAGCAAATAAGATAATGTTTTTAATTGAAAGGCCACGATAACTCATTGATGTAATCGCTTGAGAATGTTATCTAGTCTGCTGGGGAAATTCATGTGTATGTTGAACCAAAGATGTGATTGAACTTACTTTGTTAACGATATAGTTATTTTGTAGTATCATTGAGGCAATCATTCGATGTGCTCCTGGCATAAAACAAATTCTAATTAGGTTGAACCAGCCACTTCATCTGTTTATCAAAGAATGTGTTAATTGTTAAGTCAACTGAAAACATACTAAAAAAAGCATTTAGGTTTTTTCATTTGTTTTCAGAAGTTAGCAAAGTGTAAAAATAAAGTTTCTTAAAGATCTGTTGCATATCATCGAGAAAATGCATGAAGTAATTTATGGAAAACATTAACCAAATTTATGAGATCAAACATGTGATATAACTCATTATAATAATGTACTATATAAGTGATATAGTTTTTAATAGTTTTAATTTGTTAAACTGGATAGTTTAATGGTATTTCCAAATCCTACTAAAGTTTAAGTGAATACAAAGTTTAATTGAATACAAAATATAAATATAGTGTTGTTCCAACTTATTTGATTGACGATACATAGCTTAATATAAAGTTATATAATTACAACCCGTAGATGGTGCTGGGTATCAGCTAAGATAGCTTTCATATACGACCCTTTCAGTTTCAGATTTGTTAACTGCATATGCCTAAAACAATTTGGGAATGCTTATTATTTGAATTTTATTATTCAGAATGACATAAAATACTTGCTTTTCTAAGTATGATATAAAATTTATTTGTTTAAATGGAATACCATCTTATGAAAAAATAAATTTCATATGGTTAAGCCTTGAAAATTTTGTATAGAATTGTTATGCAAGTGCTCCAACTACTTTTATTCATTACTTGATGAATAACTATACTAATTTCTATTGAACTCCATTCCGATTTAATAATGCCTATTTCCATGATTCAAATAATAAAGAAAGTAGGAAAGCAGGCTGTAAATATTAATGTTACTGAAAATCATCTTTTTAGTTTGATAGGCAAACTCAAAGCACTTAAATTTTGGAAAGATCAAAAGAAACCATGCAGCATCTATGTGAAAGAGTCAATAGCGAAGTTGCCTAACTATATAAGCCAAAAAAAAACTGAGCATATATCTGTATTAAACAAAATTGCCGTTGGAAATGCTTAGAGAAAGAAAATCGATAGGTTAAATTAAGGTGAGAGGACTTCAATTTTCTTCACTGCAAAATGTCCATTCCATAAATAGTAACAGGTGCATATATATTTTGGATGAAGATGGTGATCTGAATTCTGGCATCACAATAGATTTCCAATTAAGTGATCTCTGGTTTTTTCATCCTCCTTTAACATGCTTAATGTGTGTAATCAACTTTCTGGATTCAGAAATTAAAAGGAACAAGGCAGTAAGAATGTGTATATAAGATTAATTTTTTTTCCTGAATCCCTTGGCTATTCAACGGTCAATTCCTCGAGCTTTTATAAGTATGTGTATCAAAATGCAGGTGGTCTAGTTCTTACGAAATGTCAGGTCTATATGATTGGTCGCAGTGTTTGGTGGGATTAATTGTATTTTCGTATTTTTCAGTGACTTGACCATATTTAAGTTAATTACATGTCTGGTGGTATGAGTTAATACGTCCATGTCAGTCAGCATTAAAAAAAACAAAAAGCAGAAAACGAAACAAATTTTCCATTGCACGTTGTGAGGTTTGTGTTTTCTATTTGGCTTTACTTAAGTTTTCAGATGATAATGCTTAGTATATATTTTCTTGGAATGGATTTTATGTGTTACAGTCTTATTTCTTCAATTTCATTTGACGCGTTTGTCTGCATTTATTACTAGGGCTGTTATGGTAACGGTAAATTTACCATTACCATACCATTACCAGTCGATCGGTAATCATTTTTTATTGAAATCGGTATATCAGTTAAAACGGTATGGTAACGGTAAATTTACCAGTTTTAACGGTAAATTATCGGTAACGTTTCTTCAATACCAGCGGTAACGGTAATTTTACCAGTTAATTCAAAATATAAGTATAGTCATCTGATATGCTTTATTACATGCGTTTAAAACCAAAAAAATGATTATATTTACAGGTCAAATAATTCCAAGTACATTTATTTTCTTTCTCATTTATGTTTTTTATAAAATAACACTACATATAGTATAATAAAGATGCACTATGCACAAATAATATGTCAAGAAATAAACTTTGATAGAAAAATGGTAATTAATAAATCTGCTCAGACGCCAAACTGCTCCTTCTAACCTTCTTTCTGTTGTTGCGCCATCTCCTCTACCGCCAAGCACATCCACACCTCGTCTCTATCAACATATGTGATTTCATGTCACAAATCACAACATGTAGGTCATTTAGAAACAAGAATATAATCAGCATGACTGCAATACAATACAAAGGCAGCCTACCCCTAGTTAGTGAAACCCCAGTCAGTCACATCGTGAGCCCTCTTCAAGGGAATTATGTTGGTGCTTGCAATGGTTTACTTTGCGTCTCTTATTTTGAGACATTCGTTTTAAGCAGTGTAGAGTCTGTAGATATCATAATGGTATGACATAAAAGTTGTTGTTTTATTATTTTTTCGAATGAAATTGGGTTTGGAAGTTGATAATTGCAAGCAGGCTTGTGTCCGGGTCTTAAGATACCCAAACCGAACCCTACCATCGAATGTACTAGTCTACCAAATGGTTATGGATTTGCTAGATTTGGAGACGATAATGAGAAAACACAATCAATGACTGAAATGAATGGTGTGTATTGCTCTAGTAGGCACATGCGCATTGGTGCTGCAACTCCAAGAAGGTCAGGTATGGCTATTGCTTTGCATAAGTTTAAGCTAGTTTTAATGGAATTGAACCTTATATATTGGTGTGATCAAAGGAATTGAACGACTGAATTCATTAATATACCAAATGTATATTTTAATGGATCTGCGCCTTGTATATTGGTGTGATCAAAGAATGAGATTTTTGTCATATAACCTCTAATGCTAATTTTTGGTGGCATGCTGACTCATGAATATACCACTTTGGAAGTATACCTCGAGACTAAACATGCACCTATAGTGTCTTCATATTTACTCCTGAAACTGGTGGATGCTTGAGAGTAAACATGCTAAAACATAATACTCTATAGCAGATGCTTTGGATAGTTTCACGATATCATATAGATATACCACTCTGAGATGGTAATTAAATTAATCAGAAAATGTCTTTGTGCTTTTCTCAAAATTATATAGTGTATCCTGAGGCATATCATTTTCTTTTGTAGTTATAAAGTTCATTTTTCTTCAATATTTTACCATTGCCTGTCATGTTGTTGAAAGTTAATTCCAAGTTTTCATATATGCTTACTAGTCAAGATTACAGATGATAAAGATTATAGATGACAAAAATGCAATATATTCATGTAAGCTGAGTAGTTAAGATTATAGATGACAAAATGCAATGCTTTTCCTGAATGACAGAATGCAATATTCATGGATTCTGCTTTTTTTTGGTTATAAATAATGGCTACACACACACGGGGGGTAAAATTCACATGTATTTGATTCATGAAGATAACGACAGTAGGATAAGATTGCTTAAACTTAGAAGATTTTATATGCAAAATATGTGATTTTCGTTCCGATTCCTATGGACGCTGTAGATTCTATCTTCGACCCCCTTCATCATTTTACTAAAGACAGTGTCCATCTAGTCTTCACAACTGGAGTAGTTTAAAAAAAATGTATTTCTTCCTTTGGGTTTTAAACTTGAAGACCGACCACAGCTTCACCTGCAAGAAAAAACAACATAAAATCACTAGCAAGAAGCTCATGCCGATGGCATGGCCGCATGAGTGCAGTATTTTATTTTCTTTTATAACTTGTGTGATCATATTTTGTTCAAACGGTTTAACTTTGATCGGAATTAGTTTTCTTCATTCTTAAAAAAGGGGATCTTAAGGAATATAACTACG
This sequence comes from Allium sativum, assembly GCA_030737875.1. Classification (NCBI taxonomy): domain Eukaryota; kingdom Viridiplantae; phylum Streptophyta; class Magnoliopsida; order Asparagales; family Amaryllidaceae; genus Allium; species Allium sativum. The sequence goes on along the minus strand of JASFAX010001725.1, from coordinate 27,967 downwards.
CATAGGATTGTTATGCATATTACGTACAACCGAGTTTGTCTATTTAACTGCTAAAAATGTATAATACAAAAGCAAATTTTTAATGCATATATTGTGTTGTGTGTTGCTATTTACATTAAAGTGCTTCTAGCTACTGTTAAAAATTTAATACACATTGATATTCTATATGCTACTTTCCACCGTAGAACAACCAAGTGTCATTTTGCTTTACAATGGCCTTTTTTAACGCATGGACATCTCGCATCGTTACTATAACAACCTTTCACTGCCAATTAGTTATTGCATAGTTATAGCATAACAACCAAAGCCTCACTTATAGAAAAAGCATAAATATGGATTTCATTGTTATTACATAGTTAATTGTTTCCATGCTTGAAGAGCAAAATAAACGTAAATAACAAGTAAAAAGGATCTCATTTCCTGTCAAGAGGAATATATTGGGCAGTGGTGTTGATTTTTTGGGTTATTGAATCGACCAATGTCTGTTGATGTCTTTTCACACCGATCGACTATTTTTCATCCTATATTTCTTTAACATTCTTAGACTGATTGCCTAGGCTATTTGGAGCGGTTTCCATAATTTTTCCTTTTGTTGGATTGTGTAAATTGCAAAATTCCATGGTACTCTCATAGTAGTCATTAATATTTCATTTTCATAATTTCAAAAGCTTAAGCCATTTTGCTGCGAATTTTTATTTTCATTTTTTGGTTTCTTTTCAGCTTCACAAAAACCAAATTTCCATGCAGACAGACTACTTGCATATAATCAGATAAAATGCTTTAATAGGCAAAGCTAACAAATTCAATATATAGTTCTATTCAGCTGTAAGAAAGTTAAGGTAGCCAAGGGAGGATTATAGCGATCTAAGGCTAGATATTTTGGAAAACAGAACCCTAGTGGGTTGGCTCATCTAGTAGAAGTAGCAAACCTGAATATAGCATGAACTGATTATGAGTGCATGTACATTCATAATTTCAAACACTCGTGTTTGTATAAGTTTGTCGACTGTCAGATATAGACGGTTTCATATTCGCGTCCGTACATCTGAAATTTAGTTGGGGATAGTATATCCATGATAATATCTACAGACATTCACAATTAATAAAACAATTAGCTTATGCACATAATTAAAATTGTGATTCAATGTAAAACAGACAAGTAGACATGAATGGAGCAGCCATATTAATCCATGTAGACTTAGTACGATGAGATGGGATACTGTGTGAATATATTTTCTTTCTCATGAATGTTTTGATTTGTTTTGATCTATATATATATATATATCTTTATTCCCTGTTGATGTGTGAAACTTAAAACTTAGGTTTTACTATGTCAGTACTAACTTATGTGAAGTCAATATTGAATCAGGCTTCGCTTCTTACTTCATTTTCTACCTAAGCATTTCCTGCTTTTTACACTGCTGTCATACATTTTGTATTTTCAAAGGAGTTCCTAAGAAAATTTTCTTTTAATTTTTACATCGTCGATCAGTCATACCAATTCCACAATCTTCTGAAAAATAATAAAGATAAGACATTTTCACAAGTAAAGACATTCCAGTATGTGTGGTTAATGTTACACTTACACTGTCTAACTCTAGCTATTGTTCTGGAATTACTTTATAAATTTTGGATGGTTATTTTCCATTTTCCTATATTTTCTTATTTATAACAACTGGCAATCACAGTGGAAATCGAAATATCTAGAAAGCAAAGCAAAGCAAAATAAATAAATAAATAAATAATATTATAATCCAAAACTTCGGATGTCAACTGGTAATGTAGAATATAGCATCTTAAAACTAGATCACCAAATGATAGAGCTTCCATTCACTTTCTTAAATGAGTTCAATTAGCAGTCCATAATGCTCCATCTATATTTCCTGTACATGTAGTAATTAGATTGTCAGTACTTGTACTTCTTAATTTGGTATATGAATTGTATATAGAATACATGAATGAAGCTTTATAGGATTCATCTCAAAATTTCTGAATGCTTCCTTGTTCCGTTGGACATATCTTCATATTATCAGTTCCCATATGATAGTTCAGCTTCAGTATTGTCAAGGCATTCAAGGCAATCAGACATGCTAGATGATTCATTGCATATTTATTTACCTTCCCATGTTCACCTATACTGTTGCTCCCTTTTTAGCAACTTGAAGCAGTCAATATTTTCCATTGTTCACCTCACAAATTTTTACCTTGTTGTTTTCCAGGTTCGTCAAATTACAATTATAGTAAGGTGAGGGCTCATCTGTCAAAAGTAAGAATTCATTTTAGTTATTAAATGTGAAATTATGAGAAATATACAATACAAACAATATTATATAACCCTGAAACCAGTATTAACTTGAAAATGAAAATGTTGTGACTATTAAAACCTTTGCACTTACAACATGCATATACATATGTACTTGTTTTTTTTATTGAATAAAAGGAAATATTTTTGAATATTAGATGCCGGTACACTTGATTTATACTGGTAGTGATAAAGGAAATTGGGTCTATTTTTTCTATTGAATAAAAGTAATTTTTTGAATACTAGATGCCCGTACAATTCGAATTATACTAGTAGTGATAAAGGAAATTGTGTCTATGCCATGGAATAGTTATAATTTAGCTGTCACTTCTATAAACACTTTACCTGTTACCGCTGTCTCACATCTATAGATACTTATCTGTTATCAATTATCAAAACCGTTTAACTTATTTTTTCATGTTTAAACTCCATCAACTGGCTCATGATTAACAAGAATGCAGACGATGACAAATCTCAGAATGTAGGTATGAGAGTTAAGCCTTTTCATAATATTCGGGTTCTTGCATGGAAATGGAGAAGAAAATGACTAAGAAATAGGTGGAATTTGCAGCATCGGATGCCGAACAAAGAGCATCTTTGTTCTTTCATTTTCTTCCTATTATAGGATGTTCCACTTCACACGTTAATTTGTATGCATGCTCATTTATTTGTTGGTTCCTTCTTTATCGATACTTTCTCCTTACGAAAATTCCTTCTCTTTAATATTTGACCGTAAAATCTCTATTTTTCGTGACCATCGTTTTCTTTCTATTCCGATTCTTCCTCTTTAGTCGAATCAATGCCGATTTTTTCTCTTTTATTCGAATCAATCGCGATTTTCTCAACAACGTAACTTGTGACCGACCTCCCCTCATCAGAATCCGAAGCTACAACCTGCCTTTCGACGATGGAGGATAAAACGAGTTGTTCCACTCACTGTTTGGAATAGAAGCTACGGTTTTGAATTACTATGCTTCTGAATTGTTCATTTGTATTTTATATAAATAATATTTATATTTTTACTAATCTATTTTAATGGATTCATTCACAAATTCAGTATTTTGACTCCAAAATATCCGATTTTGAACAAAAATTGAGAAACTGAGCTCCGATTTTGAACCCAAGTTCTTTAAAAACTCGCTGCTTACTCATTGTTGATGGCGTAAGGTAAGCAAAATTATTTTGCTTGACTTTTACCCTTTGACTATTGGAATTGTCAGTTTCAGGGTTACTAAATTCGAACTTTGATTTAGGTTACCTGTACCTTCCTTATATATGTTTTATTTTCGATTTGTTTAGCTCTTCATTAGGTGTTGAGTTTTGTTTTTATTTATTTTATTCTGCTATGAAATTTTATTGATTAGATTTTGGTAAAAATTTAATTAGGATCGGATTGGGTGAAATATTAGGTCTAATAATGTATTAATAATTCTTTAGTGTGTCATATGTATTAAGTAAATAAAGCAGTATTCAAAGCAGCAGGTGTATCCCTGGAAACTACAACAATGGAGAAGATTGATATGTAATGCTGGAAATATCTTATTACTTTGTTGTTTCCGGGGACCTCTATCCAAAAGGTTGAAATCTTAAGTCTACTATTGTTTTTTTAATTTAGTTTGCACATTTATCAGGAATTTTGAACTTGATTCACGTGTACAGTTTCATTTTTAGATTAACAATTTCGTCCAACCATTTTAGGCTATATTGCTTGAATTTATTAATTATGGACCATGATCGGAAATTTTATCACTTTTTAATATGGTGCCAATACCATCATTGAACTCATTTTCCTTATAATTTCTAAACCAAACTATTTGGCGTGGTCGTCTCTAATTGCAGTTGTCATAAACTCAACTAATACTGACTACAACAGCTTACTCCTGTTTCGCCGAGGTTCGATTCTGATCGTGACTGTGATTTGTCCAACTACAGTTTTCTATTTTACAGCGGAGCCCAGGTTAGTTTTTGCTTCTTAACCCTTTTCTGCCTTCTCTTTGCATATGTGTTTACAATCACAGTCGGATAATAAACACTTTCAGTTAATGTTAACTGCATTTGAACGAGTAACTTGAATTATCTAATTTTTGATGCTATCATTTTTTGGGTTAAAGACTTGCATGTGTAAACAGTTGATACTATTATCATTAATACCTTTAGAAGTTCAGCACCACATACTACATTACGTGACACTTCTACTATTGTCAACTCATTACAGGTGCTGCCACTACATACAGAGGGAGTACATAAAGCAGAAGAAGAGACTGTTCTTATCAATTCCAAAGTGGAAGAAACATGGGTGTTTGTTTGAGCAGTTGAAGTTGTAATACTAATAATTACAGTTGACACTATGGCTTAAAATACTTAGTAGACATTGAATGCTGTGAATTTTTTTGGCTGATTCATTATTTACACACACCACCTGGTGTGACAAAGCTTATACCTGGAAAGGTGTATGCAGTAGGTACCAGATTCATAAGGGTTGGTTTTGGACTGAAAACCAATAGATTTAAGATTCGTAAATCGGATATTTTCCATGACAATGGTTGCTTAATATGTTTTTTCTCATGATGTTACAGGGAATCGGGTGGAGGTCACTGGCATATGTAAGAATGAACTATTGTATGACAAACCATGGGTTGTTAATGGAAATAGAAGGGAGACCCCATCTTCAAGGGATTAACAAAAGTTTAGAAGCCTATTATAATTTATAAGTGACTATGGATAAGGGGAGATGCTGAAGAATGTAGAAAAAAAATGAATCAGCGAGAGACGGAGACGTAGATCTGAACAAAAAAATTCCTGCTATGATACTCATTTTTTATAGTTCTGTTTTTCTACAAAAACTGGTGTGAACCCGTACTACGCACACGGCTGTAGTTAGAATTTTTGATTTTAACTCCTAATGATTAACCATGATAATTACTTAAGTTGAGCATATGTTATCATGATTCTTTCTTAGAGTGCGTAATATTAAACAGATATGGCTATAATTATTTGATGATTATTAGTTGCTGTTATGGTTTTTTTTTCCCATCATGATGAGGTCAACCTACAACTATTTTAGAACCTTTGTATTCATTGTCAAATTTTGCAATATCCAGTCATAACCATGGTCTATAATTTACTTTCAAATGCTCATGAAGACCGGGGGGTCAACCAAAGAGTGAAGATAAATGATAAGTAGTTCAAGGACAACAGCAAAAAAGTAAAGAACATTCTGTAATCTGGATAATGGAGTAAGGTTCCCATGAATTCCCATGATTATGCTTGGTAAGAATACTGAGGCAACAAAACGCATGACAATTTCGGATGTTAGTCTATATAACTTTCTAGTAGGACCCAATGCTCAAAACGAAATCCAATGCACAACTCTCAATCATATAAAGGAATGGCCTACCGATAAAGGAAATAAAAGAACAATAATATTTTATTTAGTAACGTTTATATAGCAAAAGGGATATGTAGAAGAAAAAAAAGAGGAAAAGGGGAAGCATCTTGCTGAACTAACCTTTATGTTGAAAGAAGGATTTTTGCTTCATTTAGCAAACTATTTGCATGATTCTCATCCATCACTTTGCTTGAAATTTATATTTGAATGGAAGAATAAAAAATATGCTCTCAGATTATCGATGGGTTACAAATAACTTTACCTGCATAGTAAAATGTTTGTAAATAAGAGTATGGCGGCGGAAAAGTTGTACACAATCGGTAAGTGTTTGACAATAATATATCCATCACAGTAAATTGTTTCTTCCCAATATAGTGTATTAAAATTGGTATTCCAATATCTTGCTCACCTTAATATAAAATAGATACTAATGAAATTAACAGATCACCTTGAAAATCAATGCACAGTTAATGCAATATAATTAAGTTGAAAGACAAATAAGATGCTGTTATCTGACTCTCATAAGATACATGGATATTAAATTGAGATGAATAAAAATAAAATTGAGCTTAGTTAATTCCACAAATTCATACGGCTACTATATTACTGTTGATAATAGGTATCTTTGCTTGGTTCAAGACCTCAAACAAAAGAAATGAAAAGAAACGATAAAATGCACTTGGATAAAAGTGTAGTAGCATGGTGGAAGAAGCTGCTATTAATAGTTTGTTTCAGCTTTCCTTGTCACTACAGCCAAATCCAAATGATTTCAATCTTCACTGACATAGCATAATGATAAATCTGGTGTTTGATAACGGATGCAGTTGTATATAACTATGTAAAAACTAAAAGCTCATTAATTACATTTTGATAAATGTTCATAGATAATCATTCCTGAGTAATCATGAATCAAGTCGAATTCTTATATATTTAAATTGAGTTTCGTAATTATATTTGTCCATGGTAATCTATTTGAGTAAGCACACACTTATTATTTAATGATAGTGAAAGTAGCATTTAATTCAACTCATTTCTTACTAAATGAATAATAATTATGAAAACATTTTTTAGTCAAACTTCGACCCAAAAACAAAAAAAATAAAATCAATTTACAAAATTATTTATCAAAATTTTATACTTTCAAGAATGATATGAACAAAAAATAAATGTCCAGAGTTGTATTATATAGTCTCTCGTTTAACCGGAGGCGTTAGATGATTGAAATTAAATAGTTTAAACCAGAGTTTTAAAGACCCAACCCAACCTCGGTTCGACCACGGTTAACCTTCAACCTTAGAGTGTCACGGCTCTAAAAATGAAATAACCTTACGTGTGCACAGACCAGCGGTTAAACCTCAAAACCCTATAAAAACCTCTGGTTCGAACTCTTTGAACCTCACGGTTCTTCAAATTTACGAAAAATAATTGCTTTACACTTTATTTTTTACTATAATAAATTTAACAAATAATTTCATAGCCATTATCATTGAATTTTGAATGATATAATTCATTTTTATGCACATTTTACGATCTATTATTGAACTAACCCTTTTTCACTATAAAAAATTAGTAAATTTACAACTTTGTTATGATAAGTTGTTATATAATTATTTCAATTAGGTAGTTTGAACACGGTTGTTTGTCATAATTGTTTTAATTTTGCATGTATTTAAAATAACTTTACGTTTAAATCAAAAAAATAGACATAAACTATCAGCACGGTTCTCACGGTTTGACCGGTCGAACCACGAAAACCTTGGACCATTCACTGTCACGGTTTGACGTACGGTTCGGTCTTCACAACTCTGGTTTAATCTGACTGTATTGAAACAATAGATGAATAGTTGACCACAATGATTATTTTGAGAGGGTTCATTGGATATGGCAGTTTTATAGGTATTTTACGATACTTTCCTTAAATACAATCTTATCCTACATTCAGGTTCACGATCCTTAATAGCGAATGTAATTGGTAGAAATGCAAACAAATCCATGAAGCTATAATGATTAGAACCGAAAGCTTCATTGTTTTCATATTGTAACATGAATTATAGCACCGCATATAAGTAGTGTGATGCTAAAAGCACATTGGTTTATGCTTTTTAATACCATGGAGTGGTAACAAAAAACACAAAACATAGTGTCTTTAGCATTACAACACCATGTGGAACTAAAAGCACCCAGTTACTTTCTTTTGGCTACCATGCTATGGTGTTAGGAAGCACAAACTGAGGTGCACTGTAAGTAAGCTCACCGATTGCCAAACAATATTATCCATAACTGTTCCTCAATGCTACTTTTCATGATAACTCTCTCTGGAAGGTATTGCAAATGTACAATGTCAACAGAAAGGAACAAAAATTAAACTGGCTTTGTAATATAAGTAATAGTCGATCAAAGGGACCACAAAACTCTAGGAATGCATTGTAGTTATGCATAAAATTGAGTGACAGTAGCGCAAGGATGGCTTGGGTGTTCAAATTTAGCATGGCAAAAAGTTCTACTACAGGGTGTAAAGAGTAGTAATCTCAACTCGAAATCGTGTACCTCTTTGCATTTTGCATTATCGCAAATTTGACGGAGTAACGTTCAAAGACGCTTGTAAATGTCGTGTCAGTTGTGATTATCAACGAAGAGATATTAACATCTGTAGAATATAGAATTGCCTAAATACATTGCTTATTGATGCAATTTATCAGTTACGGAAAGCAGTATGCTAATTGTATAGAAACAGGTCACAGTGTGTGAAAATTTCAAGCAATTGTAATTGAATTAATTCAAATAAGCAGAAGATTATCAGTATTCATGTACGTAGCATCAAATTGTTGTGCTGTAAAACTTATAGTGGCTTCATGCAGAAATTAGCATACCATTGATGATTATTGTTCATATGGATAGGATTTCCCGTTACACAAATATATTACTCTTCGATTTTTTTAATCCATAGTTATTTTTTGTGTGCGAATTGAAATATCAACAAATTACACTACCATATTCTCACTGATAGGTTTAAACATACTATTTATATAATTCATTTTCTCTTTACAAAATAAAGTAACATTTGTGTTTTATTTCTTTTAAAAATTTGTTGTTCTGAAGCATTTTTATTTTCTACAAATAAATTGGTGGCAAGCTATGATATGTCAAGCAATCACATACATAAATAGTATAATGTTAAGAGATATTAATGCGCAATTGCATAAAAAAGGTTAATGATACTGAAAATGATACATTAACCCATGTTGAATAGGCACTATAACAAACTTTTTTTGTAGAAATTACAAAACTAGGAGATATGTTAGCCCTCCTTGAATAAACACTATGAGCAAACTTTTTTGATGGTTAAGATAATGGAAATGATTTGATAATACAAAAAGTTAAGTTTGTTAGTCATGATTTGGTCATATCATATTCTTTTAAATATTTTTAAAGTATGACGGAACCATTCAATGGTTAAATATTAATCCTCAATCAGTTTTTTTATTAACATAAATAAGTACTTGAGTGAATAGGTTATTTATAATATTTTCACTTTTAACCTTTTGTTCAATGCAATTATAATATGTTCACTCAAACTCTTATTTATGTTAATGAAATAATCTGATTTAGGATTAGTAAATAGCATAATATACTCAATGTTTACGTCGGACTTTGAAAATATTTAAAAGAGTATGACATGACCAAATAGGACAAACAAACTAATTTTTTACATTATCAAATCATTTTTAATATCTTAACCATAAAAAAACAGGACCAACCGTTTATATCCTTCATATTATAATAATACAGAAAATGACATACATGTGAGATACCAAAATCCTTGCAATCTGTCAAGAATTTGCACGAAAAGAAAATTACCATGCATTTTTTCAGCATTTCGTTTATGAATGGATTATTGGAATGTATAACTTTCAATGGAGAATATTTAAAGTAACTTTTATTTATGCTAAGTAGAAAAAAAGTCTCGTTCAATATTTCTATGATGTTTGAGTAGCAAACTCATCCCATATGGAATTCTAACAGAAAGATTCCATTGTACAAACAACAAACAGAAAAAGAAAAAAAAAGTTTAGTCAACAGGAAAAAAAACAAAAACTAATGCAAACACATTATATTAATATTTCAGTGTTTAAGTTAATAAGAATAGCTGCTCATTAAACATAAATATAAGCTAGCTGAAGAGAACCAAAAAATTGCAACAATGATCAGGTCCTTTGTAGAAGTTGGGTGAAGTTGAAATCAAACCCACTCGTCTGTCCACATTAAGGAGCCAAGTATCAAATTATTGTGATCTCTTGAAATTCTTTTTAGTGACTTGGAGCTGTCTTTTCTTTTCTCTCGAATTAGGTTCCTATTCCACCCTCAGCTTCAAATTTTGACTACAGAAAAGATGAAAAATACACTTGTATACCTGTTTCATAAAACTTCAGTGGAAAATGGCAACTAATGAGAAACCTATAAAACTGGGGTAACAACAACGTGTAGACGTGCGAGTATTTTTTTTCAGTATGTTGATTTCTTCACAAAATGTATTGAAATCTCTTTTATTAAAGAAATGCTTTATATATGAATTTACACATCCAGTTTAGTCTATATAAACACATATAATAGCCAGAAGACAAAATTCCACCAGCACAACTGCTAATGGTAAAGAGCATACAGTTGACTCAAGAACAATTGATCATGATTCTACATAAGAGAAAACTAAAGAAAATCATGCTTCCATCCTCTACTAAAGTTAAAGGTAACAGTATCTATGCGACATATGCATATAACCATTTTTATTCTTGAATATAAAAATTGGTTATATACCCTTGACACATTTCACAAAAACAGCCACAATTATGACTCCCAAAAAAGTTCCCCTAGCAGGCCGCTAATTTTGAATATGGAGAATTAATTATGGTAGGAATGAGAAGCCATTATTATTCGAGGAAGTCCTAAAAACCAACTTATCAGCTTTGAACTCCTTTTGTTGAGACAATTGTCGCAAAGTTAATAATTCTCAAGCATAGATATATTATTGAAGCCCGATCAAATAAATAAAGCAATAAAAGGAAAAGTGAATGAGTACCTATTTTTCACACGTATCGAGTTTGTTCCTATTTTTTAATATTCACATGGGAAGGTTGGAGGTTTAGACAAAAAATATTTACCCCTAAGCAAAACCTGATACCAGTACATAAATAGACCATCTATCATGTTAGTGCCAATAAAGTGGTGAATGATTATCTTCTGTAAATGAAACATATAAGCATTGTTGTCAAAAATCTTAAAATCCTACGATTTGAATTCCGTTTCAAATCGAATCTATACCTCTACGATTCGATTTATATTTCAATTCAAGGCTAGCTAATACCACGGATTTGATAGATTATTCAATCCAAATTGGTACATTCAACGTACTTATTTGAGTCTATAATCCCAATTCTAACCATTTTCAAACAAAATAAAATGGGAATAGGAGAAAAACATTAAGCTTTAGTATTAGACATAGAAGTTCAAACATCAAAATAGATTTCAAACTGTGTGCAAACCTTAGAATATGAAATCTTTGAATCTACGATTTACGATTTATAGCTCGTTTCGATTTATACTTTGAATTTTACGATTTACGATTAGAATCTCATTTTGAAAACCTTGCATATAAGTAATTGTATATGTTGTTATAATAAGTGTTGCTGTGAACTTTTTGAAATACTGCAGGAAAAAATTAATTAACCGTTAATCAAGATGCCTTAAAAAATGTCACAATTCATAGTAATAGTTAATACAATCTAAATATAACAGCAAGGTTGTTACCATTTGACTTAAAAAAAGGTTGGCCTAAAGTATAAACAATTCTTACTTTATTGAAATAGTGTCAATGGGGTATACATAATTTACAATTATAACTTGCTTTTAATTGCCAAGCTTAACCTGCGTGCATTGGAGAGGTGATGGTCTTTCTTGATACCTAAAATGTCTTAAAAATCGTTAAATAATATCCTATTAAGATACAAACATTTATAGAAAGCAATATTAAGTAAAGAACCATCGTTGGACTAATATAAGAAAGCAATATATAAAATAATTAAACATAACAATCAAATGTTTGTCAAAAGAAACAGAAATCAATAAAGTGACTCATATAAACACAATCAATAAACATAAATCAATAATTGTTTTACTATTTATTCTAAAATAATTCAAAATACTTGTTAATCAATATCTTTAAATTAGACTTCATGTTTGCAATCAAAAAGTAAGAATGTTACTACTTGGCAACCTTATAAACACAATGACTGATGTAAATTAAGCACAAAGACGTTTTCTTTAGCTTATTCAGTCCAAGATATTTTATCCATGATAAAATTGATGTTTCAGGATTATTATATGCATTATAAAAGTATTTATCTTAGTTTTACTCAAATTAAACTTGATATAACAAACTAACTTGCATTCTACTCATATGATACAAATAAAGTTGCATAATTGACTGCTTTTATTTATGTTGACACTTCCAGGTTTATATTGTTTATACTTAAAAAAAAAGTGTAAAAATGAATAGTCAAATTACATAAATTGTGGTCCTCCCCACGTGCGTTAGGAGGAAATTACACTAAGTCCTTCAGTGCTTTATCTAACACGTTTCTAGATAGTCATCGAAATTTGCACACCAAAAAGGACAACATATATCCATGCATATCCAAAAGGAAACAGCACACATAGTTCCATGGAAGTACACCGGGCGCGGATCGTCTGAACCAGGGGGTCCCTGTTCCCTTGGTCCGGACCAATCAAATTGTCCTATTTCGGAGCAATTTGCACTTTACCCCCTAAATTTCAAACTGGAATTCAGGGGGTAAAGTGAAAATTGCCCCGAATGGGGCAATTTGATCGGTCCGGACCAGGGGAATTGGGATCCCCTGGTCCAGACTATCGACACCCAAGTACATCATATGACCTTTAATAAAACATTCAAATCGGATGTATACAGTACCTATTTGGCATAGCAAGCTAACATCAGTTCTGTATAGTAGTAGCAGAAATCCCATCAAGCAAAAGCAAGAAAATCAATGACTATGACCTGCATTCAACTTTAGGGAAGAGAAATTATTAATAATGCTGAGAAGTGAGTGAGTGTATAGTAAAAATTCTTTCTATTCTTCTCAAATAAGCAAAATTATTGACGCTGAAATTTAAGACGGAGCAAATATTTGGAAGAAACAGGTTATAAGATGCAAACTATTATTAATCAACCAAAAAGAATAATAATTAGTATTGCTACAGCAAAACTATGGGATAAAAGAAGGCTTTTTATTGCATTGATGTATGTAGTAACTGGTCTTACGTGCTACGGAAAAAATAATGTGTTTAATTTATATTTATGGTTACAACTCGAAGGGAGCGCTACATGAATAACAACCATCGGAAGGGTTAAAAACATGATAGATGTATTCGATTTATACGGTAAAACAAAATAAGAAATAAAGACAGACATAGGTTTTATAAAAAGATAAGGTGAAATATCCTATCATTCACTACATGGATATTTACTGATGTTATAGCATTGAAATGGGTTATAAAGAGCTTATTAAAATATAATGCTGGTAGAAGGCAATGAACTACAATGTTATAACAATCCAACAGAAAAATAACAATTTTCTAAACATACAGCAAGTAACAGCAAGGAACCACATTGTTATCACAATCCAATAGAAAAAATAATTATTATCTAAACATACAGCTAAGTAATATCAGCGCAGTCAAAGTAAAAATAAGATATAGAATAACTAAGAGAGTGTTGAGCAATTACTGCCTCAAATGTATGTATTTGATAAATATAATTGTTAGCTACATAGAAGTATGTTTGAATTACTCTATTTTTGAAACTTCCATGTAACATAACAGCGCCATATATAACATATCAGCAGCGTTGGTTATGTTTTAAAGATTTCAGGCAATCTTGAAGCGGTATTGTATATAAATTGACCAAATAAATTAACAGCGTCTGTCCGCGTTTGTGCTTCAAAACTTGCAAAATAGAGGAAAGGTTAAGGGAAAAAAAAATACAAATACAAATGACAATGTACGAAAAACCTGAAATTTTAATTCAGTGGATATTGGTATTTATCAAGGTTTCAGACTCGGTAAGTGAAAAGAGATGATCGGAATGGATGGTTCTGTAACTGAAGCAAAGGAACAACGTTTGGCACCTACTTCAAATAAATTGATTGTTTACACTAAGGTTTGAAGTATTAGTATTTACCTTACACGGAAAAACTATACAGTGGTTGAAAGAATGGGCATGCAGCAAAAGGATACACAACATTGGCACGTTAACTGGATACAAAATGCTGCAGGGTACGAAAATATCAAGACTAAGTTAAGAAATCAGACAAAGTTGTGAAATTCTACGGTTTATTTGGTAATAAATGAATGCCACTCCAATGTGAAGTTAAACTAAAAACTGATGACCTCTGTTTTGACTATCGGTTTAACTAAATTGATTGAACTTTTATTTTTATTTTCCAAATTACTAATGTTATTTTAGTTTTTTTTAGACTAATTTTGTAATCTAGATAAAATTTATTTATTACTAGATTTGCACCTTTTAATTAGTTTCATTTTTCATAAATAATGTAGGTATTTTATTCATCAAAGTCATAATTAAAACAAAATTTATCAAATACGCTTTTATTTTATATTGTATATATTAACGGTCGGTTTTCCCACCATTATGCGGTTATACTAGTTTTAAGGGTGAATACGCTTAATGCAAGGGATATTATTGTAATTGTTGAGACATCTGAAGTCTATAAATAGAGAGCTCATGTATGTTGTAAGGTGATCTGAATGAATAAAAATGTCTGTTCTCTCTCATTTCTCATGTTCTTCTTTTAGTCTGTAACACGTTATAAGCACGATATCATTTACTTTAAAAGTTTCAAATATGAAACTTAGTAAAAAAAATTCCTGAATAAATATCTGTTTTTTCGTATTCGTTTGTTTTTTCAATAATCTCCTGTTTTTTTTGGAAAAATTTGAACTAACATACGGAATATGATATTTTCACTATTTTTACTGGTTCCGCCTACTTTTGCTGGTTCCGTCTACTTTGACTTCTTCTAGTTATACGGTACACTTTATATCTATAAATATTTGGCCTAGCTGCGCATCCCCATTTTCAAAAAAAAAAAAAAGGCTATCTACTTCTGCTGATTATATTATTACTTTCTTCACAAGAGACAAGGTAACTAATGCACATAATGTATTTCTGTTTGCATTAACATTTTACATTAAGTACTCATATTAGTTAGTACTTTATACCAACTCTGTTGAATCTTTTATTTTTAAAACTTTTAATGTGGAAAGACTTGTATATGTTCGCAGTATCATATCCTTGATTTCTGTTTGGATCTAAGATGCCTATTTTTTGTCCACGACATATACTTGTTTCTATTTCATTCAATATTCAAATGCACAGTACCTTATTTATTTATTTTCTTTGCTTTTGTGTTAACCGAGGTTAGTGAATTGTGCATTAAAACGTTCTCACTGCTATCCTATTTTCATGTCCATGATATTTACTTTTCAGGCTGAGTTTTGTTTGCAACTTTGGTTATATTAACCATATTATTTGCATGGCGCATTAGTTCAAAACAAACGCCATCAGTATATATGTTTTTTTGTTGTGTCATTAACAACAAAGTAACTTACATATGTTCATTGTCAATTTTTTTAATCGTACAATTTATTTTGTGTAGTTTGCAAAATGTCGAATATCGCTAAACTTGAATTTAAAGCATTGGACATTTCTGAAGACAATTATTTGTCATGGATATTGGATGCAGAAATCCATTTACAATCTCAATGCTTAGAGAACACCATTAAAAATGACAATAATATGTCCCAGCAGGACAAGACAAAGGCTTTGATATTTTTAAGACGCCACGTCCACGATGATTTAAAATCAGAATATTTAACTGAAAAAGACTCTCTCCACCTATGGAACTCCTGAAGGAGCGATATGACCACCAGAAGACGATCATACTTCCAAATACGAGACAAGAGTGGTTGAACCTGAGGTTTCAAGATTTTAAAACTGTAAGAGAATATAATTCTGCCATGTTTAGAATTACTTCTAAACTGAAATTATGTGGAGAAAAGGTAGATGACGCGCAAATGTTGGAAAAGACTTTCTCAACATTTCATGCCTCAAATGTGCTCCTGCAGCAACATTACCGAGAGCGTTATTTTACATAATATTTTGAACTCATTGAATGTCTATTGATTGCTGAACAAAACAATGAACTGCTTCTTAAAAACCACTCCTCAAGACCAACTGGTTCAGGTGCATTACCTGAAGTTAATGCTAACTTTGTCCACTCCGGAAGAGGTCGTGGTAGAGGCAGAGGAAGAGGTAGAGGACGTGGTCGTGGGCGTGTATACAACCCCAGCAGAGGTGGTTATAGTGGTTTTGGAGTTAACCAAACTACTAATTTTAAGCAGAAATGGAAAATGAGCCTGGAAATAGCAATAATTCAGCCGCTGAAAATAAGAAGCATTATGAGGAAATTTGCTACAGAAGCGGACGCACTGGTCACTGGTCACGCACTTGTAGATCATCAAAGAAAACAATCGAAGAATACCATAAATCGAAGAATATCGAGACAAATAACACTGAGGGATTGTCCGATAACACTGACCTGAAGTTAGATGATTTCTTTGAAGACTATGATGGGAATTTGTTCAGCGATGAAAATTTGAATGCAATATTCGAAGAGATGAACGAACCAACCAATAAGTAGCCTGAAGCTTATTATGTGATTTTCAGTTTGTTTCTTTTTCAACATGTATTAGTTTGAAACTTTTGTTTATTTATTTTCCTTTTAGTTTATTCTTATGGAATTGTGGAAATAATGTGTAATGTTGGACATGATAATTAGTTTATTCTCATGGACATTTATTTATATTTATGAGTTATTTCTATTATTGACTGGCTGTATTTATTTCTTAAGGTATGGATGGCAGTGTTTAAGTGATGATATATGTCTGGTTGATAGTGGAACTACTCATACGATTTTGAAAAACCCGAAGTTTTTCTCTGAATTATCTGAAAATATTTCATATAAAGTTTCAACTATAGTTGGTTCAGCCAATATAATTGAAGGATCCGGAAGAGCCCATATAGTGTTACCAAATGGTACACATATATTCATTCAAAATGCACTATATTCAAGCAATTCTAAACAAATCTGCTTAGCTTCAAAGATATAAGAATGAATGGATATCATATTGAAACTATAAATGAAAACAACAAAGAATATCTTTGTGTTATTTCTAAAATTGAAAGCCAGAAGCTTATTTTAGAAAAATTTGGCACGATTTCAACTGGATATACTTTACCAAAATTGGCATAGTTGAATCTCATTTTATAAACATGAGCCAGAAGCTCACAAATACAAAGAAATTGATTCTTTGGCATGATCGTTTAGGTCATCTTGGTTCAACTATGATGTGTAAAATTGCCAAGAACTCAAATGGGCATGATTTACCAAATCAGTTGAATTTACCAAATGATTACATGTGTACATCATGTGCACAAGGAAAATTAATTACTCGACCTTCATGCAGTAAGATCACCTCTGAATCTCCAGCATTTTTGCAAAGAATTCAAGGTGATATATGTGGTCCGATTCATCCCGCTTGCGGGTCATTTAGATATTTTATGGTGTTAATTGATGCATCAACTCGTTGGTCACATGTATGTTTGTTATCTACTAGAAACATGGCATTTGCCAAATTACTTGCTCAAATAATTAAATTAAGAGCACATTTCCCCGATCATCAAATCAAATCAATAAGACTAGATAATGCAGGAGAATTCACTTCTCAAGTATTTGATGATTATTGTTTATCACTGGCAATTGAAGTTGAACATCCAGTAGCTCATGTTCATACCCAAAATGGTCTGGCAGAATCATTAATTAAGCGTTTGCAACTTATTGCAAGACCTTTACTTATGCAGACAAAGTTGCCTGTTACAGCTTGGGGACATGCAATTTTGCATGCATCCAAATTGATTAAAATTAGACCAACGGCTTATCATCAGTTTTCACCATCACAGCTTTTAACTAGATCCCAACCAAATATTTCACATCTACGAATATTTTTTTGCGCTGTGCATGTACCCATTAGTCCCCCACTTCGTACTAAAATGGGTCCTCAAAGAAGGTTGGGAATTTACGTGGGATTTGACTCACCTTCGATAATTCGTTACCTTGAACCTCTTACGAGTGTTGTATTTACTGCAAGATTTGCAAATTGCAAATTTGATGAGTCAAATTTCCCGCCGTTAGGGGAAGAAAAGACCGTTCCAGTAGAACGGCGTGAAATTTCATGGAATAATCCCTCTATGTTTCATTTGGATCCACGTACCAAACAATGTCAATACGAGGTACAAAGAATTTTACATATTCAAAATATTGCAAATCAAATGCTAGATGCATTTAACGATGCTGCAAAAATAACTAAATCTCACATTCCAGCAGCAAATACACCAGCTAGAATTGAAATCCCCGAAGGACCAATAGTAGCAAATGAATCTAAAGCTAGACAAAAACGTGGAAGACCGATAGGTTCAAAAGACTTGGCACCTAGAAAAAGAAAGTCTAATGAAAAATCATCAATTAATAAACCTCCCGAAGAGGTTATAAATGATCCAAAGGATAACTCAAAAGAAAATTCCAATTCTCCAAAAATCAGCGAAGGAACTATTATACCAGAAGAAATAATAGAAGCTTCCGAAAACAAAATGGTACCTAATAATAATGAGATCTCAATATTCTATATGAATTATGGAGAAATGTGGGATCGAAGTAAAATAACAATTGATGATGTATTCTCATTCGCAGTAGCTACTGAAATAACTGAAAGTCATGACTATAATGAGAATAATGATAATGAACCAACTAGCATAAATGAATGTCGAAAAAGACAAGATTGGCCAAAGTGGAAAGATGCTTTTCAGGTTGAGTTAGATTCACTTCAAAAACATGGTGTATTTGGACCAATAGAGAAAACACCAGAAGGTGTTAAACTAGTCGGTTACAAATGGGTATTCGTTAGAAAACGAAATGATAAAAAAGAAGTTGTGAGATACAAGGCAAGGCTTGTTGCACAAGGTTTCCTGCAGAGACCAGATTTTGACTTCAAAGAAACGTACTCTCTCATTATGGATGTAATAACATTTAGATATTTAATAAGCCTTGTAGTTTCTGAGAAGCATGATATAAGATTGACTGATGTTGTGACAACTTACATATACGGTGAATTGGATACTGATATTTATATGAAAATCCCAGACGGATATAAATAGCCTGAAGCAAAATCAAAGTCAATGTATTCATTAAAATTGAGATGATCACTATATGGTTTGAAACAATCTGGAAGAATGTGGTATAACCATCTTAGTGAATATTTAGTAAAAGCTGGATACAAAAACAACCTCATTTGTCCATGTGTCTTTATAAAGAAATCGGTAAAGGGATTTGTTATCTTAGCAGTATATGTTGATGATATAAATTTGATTGGAACTCTAGTAGAGATCAATGAAACAATAGATTACCTAAAACAGGAATTTGAAATGAAAGATCTTGGAAAAACCAAATATTGTCTTGGTCTACAGATTGAGCACAGTAAAAATGGCATATTAATCCATCAATCAAATTACATTGAGAAAATCTTGAAGCGTTTTCAAATGGATAAAGCATATCCACTTAGTACACCTATGGTTGTCAGATCACTAGATGTTAAAAATGACCCTTACCGACCAAAAGAAGACGATGAAAATATACTTGGTCCAGAAGTACCATATCTCAGTGCAATTGGTGCATTGTTATATTTAGCCCAATGCACGAGACCAGATATTGCATTTTCAGTCAATCTTCTAGCAAGATATAGTTCTGCACCAACTAAAAGACACTTGAATGGCATAAAACATATCATGAGATATCTGCGAGGAACCACATATTTGGGCTTATTTTATTCTAACACAGGCAATAATCCGATTCTAGTTGGTTATGCTGATGCAGGTTACCTTTCTGATCCACATAAAGCAAGATCACAAACTGGATATGTGTTTACTAACAGCAATGCAACTATTTCATGGCGATCTACAAAGCAAACTTTGGTAGCAATATCATCTAATCATTCTGAAATATTAGCACTACATGAAGCAAGCCGAGAATGTATTTGGTTAAGATCATTAATCGAACATATTCGAAACACATGTCAACTTCCCTCAACTACAGAGAGATCAACCATTATTTATGAAGACAATATCGCATGTGTAGCTCAGATTCAAGCAGGATATATCAAGGGTGACAGGACGAAGCACATTTCTCCCAAATTCTTCTTCACACATGAACTTCAAAAAGACAATAAGATAGAAGTGAAGCAAATTCAATCTCAAGAAAATCCAGCAGATTTATTCACCAAAGCACTTCCAAAGTCAACATTTCAGAAGATGGGTTATAAAATTGGTATGCGTCGTTTGCATCACCAAACTATTTGAATAATGCATTACAAATCAGGGGGAGCATATATATAATGCTATAGTGTACTCTTTTCTTTCACTAATATTTTTCCCACTAGGTTTTTGTTAGTAAGGTTTTTAACGAGGCATTATTTTGATTCAGAAGTATCAAACCTCATTGGAACATTGTCAATATGTTACCTAGAGATGAAAATTGTACTCTTTTCCTTGTTTATGATTTTTCCCGCAAGGTTTTTCATAAAAAGGTTTTTAATGAGGCAATCAATTTTATCATCTTTGCATACGCATATTCAAGGGGGAGTGTTGTAATATATATTACTTTAAGGGTGAATACGCTTAATGCAAGGGACATTATTGTAATTGTTGAGACATCCGAAGTCTATAAATAGAGAGCTCATGTATGTTGTAAGGTGATCTGAATGAATAAAAATGTCTGCTCTCTCTCATTTCTTATGTTCTTCTTTAAGTTTGTAACACCTCTCTTTTTTCCATCTTTTTCTCTACTTCTGTATATTTATAGCCTTCACATATTTTTACATTTTCTTCAAGTCAAGCCAGCATGAACAAGAAAGATACTCCTTCTTCCCCAAAGCGTATCTCTAATGCAACTCTTGATGATAGAAAAAGTGCAAATTTCCAACCATTTAAACACAAAACATTCATCATTTTTTCATGAGTTTTGAAAGGAATTTAAACTTTGGATTGCTGCATGTACAATTCGGGGGGAATAACTGAAGTAGTTGGATAGTTTGCATGGAAATCGTAGTCACGCATGCAAAACAAATTAATGCAGCAGTTGAGTAAATTGAGTAAAACATGGGCTAAAGTGGTATTTTATCTTTTTCTTAATTAACGTGCAAACATCTAAAACATCTAACATTGTGAAACGGAGGGAGTATTATTTTGAGGCAGACACAAATTTAGCTGTATGTTCGTCCAATGTATATTATAGCAGACGCAAATATGACATATTTTCATCTGCTTTACCAGTAAGGCAGATGCAAATGCATTAATATTTGAGTCAAACGTGTTCTACAACAGACGCAAATATGTTAAATTTGCGTCCGTCCAACAACAGAACCAAAAAAAATTAACATTTGCGTCCGCAGGGAACCAGACGCAAATGGTGCAAAAAGACAGAAGAAAATACTCTGTTTCGTATTAGTGTCACCGAAATCCCTCGATGGGTCCCGTTGCAGTGAGATTTTAAATTCATTCTTATCCAAAACACCAGAGGCTGAGGCCATCAAAACCGTGGATGGATCTAATCTGTCGACCTACACCACCACCGCCTTAAATCTTTTCAAGAATTTGCGCAAAGTCTCACCGGACTTCTGCTTGATCGCCCTTAGAGTCATAATGCTTTTTGGACAAGTGATGTGAACTCTAAACTTCTCAACGAACTTACCAATTAAGAAATTCCAAGAATGAACCAAATATGTTTCCAACTGCCAAAACCAGATGGCAGCAATGTCTATCAAGTAAAGCAAGAAACACTTTTCCATGATGTCATCCGAAGTTGAAAGAACTTCTATATACCACACTTAGCACATTAAGTGAGCAGTCGGATCCTTCTGACCATCATAAGCTTCTAACACCTTTAATTTGAAGTCTCATGGATTCTGAGAATTCCTGATATCCATGACAATAGACTACGAGTAACACAACACAAATCCAAAGAATGGGCAGCCCCTTGAGTAAGTCAACGAATAACATCTGCAATTTGAGATCCATTACCAACAGCAAGCCACTATTTCAAATTACTTAAGCCGACATTAGTGCCCCGACGTTCAAATCCATGTTAGCGATCGGTTGATTTGAAATAGAAACTTCTGGTTGAACTCTAACCTGAGGAGCTACGTCGGGAACTATCCTAATTCCCGAAACCGTTTGAGCACCACCATCCAAACCTATGCGCAATGGCGCTTGAGTCATATTACAAATGACAGAACCCGAGACTTGACCAACCAATGCGTCACGAGCTCGAGCGACATCAGGATTAGGGGTATTACCCCGAGTGCAATGGAAACGGCACTGGTATAAGGATCAACATCGCCCTAGTGTTGATTTTGTAGGTTTCCCCCAAATCCAGAGTCACGACCGGTGGAATAATAGTACTTGTTCCGATAATATCCGCCTGGCATATCGGCCTTCCAGCACTTCCAACTCTAGCCTCAATCAGAGCGATAAAAATATTCATCGCGTCCTCTAGCTGCTCAAGTCAAGCATTCAAATCCAAAGCCCAACCCTTAATCATCCATCGACGTCATCCCAGGTGATATAGTTCTAGGGATTACCAGTCAAAGAAAGTTCTTAACTTCCTTCATCTCCAGTACCTTGATCCTCGTCGATAACGTCGAGCTTCTTTCATTTAACCATAATGAAAAACGAGCTAGATTTGTTTCCTCAACTAAAGTCGACGTCGAAATCCAAAATCCGAAACAAAAAACAAATCCGAAGAGCAAAACTGAAGCCGAATTGTCACGTCCCCTTCTCGGCGTACCAAGTGTTGACATCGAATAGTGGTTACTCTCACATGCCAACCTCGAAGAGTGGGTTAAGATCAACCCAAATAACCAAATGCTGAAATTTAAAGGGTCACACAATTTTTGGTTGGGCTCTAATTCCTACGCCCACTTTATAGTAATCATTCATCATCATTTTGATTACAATGATTGTCCGAGTTTGGACACTTTGAATGCAAAAGATTGAACAATATAAAAACAAATATGTTGTTAATTCCCAACTTTAACCAAAATGCCATCCGGTTAAGGTCCATGAAACCTGGGCTCACAGAGGTTAAGGTCTGCGGTAGAAGAACCAAGGGTATGCCTTGGTTGCTATGCGAGCAACCTAAAGAATAGGGTGGATTAGCGTGGGGTCGGCGATATTTACGGTAGCCCTAGATAGCACATCGTCGACCACCTACTATCTTTAGTCAATCGTGTACGTACGGAAAGGCAGAGAACACCCAACAGACCATACTTGCTATCTAGTTATGGGTGAGGTAGGCCATTTGGGAGTGGGGCATTGATGGCCATAGTGTAGTTCTCATACATGATTTTTCTTGTTTTGCCTTTCAGTAGTTGAGGGAGGGGTCACATGGGACCATAACCACCGGTAGAAAAACAGAACTTAATATCTGCATCGGTAGACAACCGAAAGCTCCCGACCGAGTCCTGTATTCTATCACGGAACTCGGATGGCACATTGAGATACATATGCACCTAGACATGGAAAATCGATTCACGATACATACGTGGGAAAAAGTGCGTGGTTGACGGGTAGCATAATCCCTAGTGGCCCTATGTGGTTTGAACCCAAACCGAGATACGAAAACGTTCCTTAGGTAGCATAATCCCCAGTGGTCCTGAGTGGCAAAAACCTTAGTAGAACACGCGATAGTTCTTGATAAGAAAACATAGTTAGATAAAAGATGACAGTCCAAATGATTTCAAGGATCAAATGGTACTACGTTGAGGTAGTGAGAAAGCCCGCACGAGGTACGGCAAAGGACTGAACTCATACATGGAAAGAAACACACAAGTTGAGAAAACCTATATATGCGATATATTAGTTCGACATGGACCATTTCATGACATTGGGCAAGGGACATTTTATAATTAACACATAACACGGGTTGGGATACTAGTACGGGAGGTGTAGAGCAAATATACATGGTAGATACCTCGGGATTTTATACTTGATAGAAACCTGACAATGTGATACCTTAGTTTATCTTGATACAGTGGTTCATCCTGTTATCTTGGTCTAGCTTATCTATCTTGTCATCAACCTTATGTTTACTTTCAGTTTATGCATGTCGTGTTACCTTTACCTGTTTTTATGCTGGAAGTAGATAGGACTTACCAGTCTTTATAACTGACCCCGTTTTCTTTCGCCTCCTTGTCTTCCGTTTCCCCCCCCCCCCAGGTTTTCAAGGAGGAAATGCTGTTGTTTAGTTCGGACCTCTTATGCTTGAAGGTCATCATGTATAGCTTGGTCTTCTCTTGGCTATGGCTGCTTCACCGCTTTATTTTGGGGAATAATTTATGAAAAGGTTTTATGCTTCTTTACTATTGCAAGACGGGTTTTGATGTATTTTGATGTAAAATGCTTTAGACCTTATTTTATAAGGTAATGAAATTTGTTTTACTTCCGCTGTTTTGTAATATTTCTGTGCATGTTTACCTCGATAATGCTTCACCAAACCTAGTGCATTCCCTTTGTGAGTGACCCTAGCGGAGGTGGGGTGTTACAATATACATCGTTTGAACCTAGATCTACGCTAATCAAAGAGAGAGATCATTGAATCGAAGAGTTTAGAGAAAAAATTTCGCTGTTCGGATCTAGATCTAAGCTTTTTGGGTTGCTTTGGAGAATTGGTGAGTGATATGCATCTCTCACATGGATTCAAGCAAGTATATGAGTTATATGCACATATGTTCATCATTTTAAAACGATTTCTCCTAGATCTACACTATGATAAGCTTATTTTCATATGAATCGCTATAGGATCTAATTTTGCAATTTAAAACTGGTAATTTCTTTGCTATTTCATATGTTTATGCAAGTTAGATCCATAATTTAGTTCATATGTTCATCTATCATGACTGTTACATAATTTTGGTGAAAATCGTCACGTTCGTGCTGTTTTTTATTTCATAACATGCTTATGGTTGAATTGGATGAGTATATTTCATCGGTCTTGTCGTTCGACAAAGTTTTGGTGAAATTTGGTGATGTATTGGACTGGTATAGGTCAGGGGTCGAGCGAGGTGGTCAGTTGGTTGGAGAATGGCATGGGAAACAAGCCACAGGGGTTCGGTTATGCATCAGAAGGTGGTCGGTCTCGTGCACATCAGAGCATGGTCGAGCAGAGTTGGTCGAGCATGGTCGAGCAGGGTGGTCGAGCATAATCGAGCAGGGTAGTCGAGCATAGTCGAGTACGGTGGTCGAATATGGTCGGGCAGGGTTGGTCAAGCAGTCGAGCATGGTCAGGCATGCTTGGTCAAGCATGGTCGAGCAAGATATGGTCGGTCGTACATGTTGAGGTCGATCGGTCGCACCATGTTGAGGTCGGTCGGTCATGAGGAAATAGGTTCGGTTGTGCAAGGAGGGTCAAGCACAATGAGGTCGGTCGTTCAAGGAGGGGTCGATCTTGGGGTGGTCGATCGGTCTCTGGTCGTTCATGACTTGAAGCAAGGGGATCGGGTCGGTCACTTATGGTATGTCGAGCAAACATAGGTTCATTTCCAGAAGAAAAAAATTTGGTTGTGCAAGGAGATCGAGCA
This sequence comes from Allium sativum, assembly GCA_030737875.1. NCBI lineage: Eukaryota > Viridiplantae > Streptophyta > Magnoliopsida > Asparagales > Amaryllidaceae > Allium > Allium sativum. The sequence goes on along the minus strand of JASFAX010001725.1, from coordinate 2,441 downwards.
CAATGAACCCATGTCGTAGCGTAGTGCGCTCTAAATGCTACGGTTGATGGCATGAACGCTGTTGTTTATCTCATAGCAAATGGATGTAATGCTATGAATTGTGTTAAACCATATATCAATGTTATTCGGTTCAGTGATGTTAAGACTTCAAAGTAAGTTCAAGTAGAAATATTCGAAGTATTGAATGTGTTCGTTGATCGGTATGGAACAACGAATGAGATGACAGCTCAAATGTTGTGAGTTGGCGAATAATGGTTGCTCGAGAAGGTTTCTTGAGCTATGGAAAGTCGTCAGGTTGGATGACTAGAGATGCGAAGGCCGAGAGATTATCGTCGTCGTAGGTTCTAACAGGCTCAAAGCAAGGGTATAATATAGATATCTAAAAGACCAGAAGGTTGCTGGTCGAGTACCCTGGATATTGTTGAAAGGCCTAGGTACGTATCGTTGAAAGGCATACAGAGATTCTGTTAGAACCGGGGTTGCAATTAGCCCTTGACACATGGAAAGGTTGATTATCGTACGATTAACGGTGTTTCAAAGCAAGACTAACGGTGATATCTAGAGTCTGTCATTGTTGATTAGTTGCCTTGTTTGTACCGTCTCACGTAAATTGTCCAATGTCGAAGGAGATGTTTCTTAGGTGCTTGTCTGATATTGGTTTAGGCCTTTGGGGCTTGTGCTTGAAGGATGTTGAATTCAATGAGGATGGTTTATGTGAGATACAAACAATCTGGATGCTATGAGTGCTAGTGGTGTTTGCTTCTGATTGCCATGAATGAATAATTGTTCTTGTTTCCATGAATGAATGGTTGAATTTTCGATGTAAATGCTATCACTGTCCGATGTGGAAAAGACGGGAGTTGAGTTCTTCTCTAGTGTTGTGGGTAGATTAGTTCGTTTATTTATCCATTCTCATATACTTTATTGATGATGTTTGTTAACTATTTTGTCTCTCACTAAGACTGTTGTCTAACTTATGGTTTTATGTTTCCCCCTATTACCCTAAGTTGTTCATCCGGTTTTTGGATGGGTAGACTAGGCGGCAGGTGACATGTGATAGCTTAGTGAGGACGATGTTGTAGTTCGAAGGCAAGCTGGAGTGTGGCGTATTATCTTTCTTACTATATCGTATTTGGATTTCCGCTGTTTGTTATTCTTCTCTGAGCGCTATAGTGAGGCAAAGTTGTATAAAAACTATTGTTTAATCCACATGTATGGATACTACTTTCTAGTTGTTATGGAAGTTTGGTGTTTTTCTGCTTCGCTATTAATACCTTTTGTATACGTTCTATTATATTTTATCCTTGCGCTATGAGTTACAACAGGTTCTCGATTGTGTTTACCTACTCTGATGATTGTCCATAGCTGTCTGGCACACCTTTCAATGCACTTTTCCTCTTGTTTAGTGTAGTGGTTGTGGGCGGTCGTCACAGCTTGGTTGTGTCTTACGAGAGTTCCATTCTTTCAAAGGATTTTTCTAAAGTTAAGCAAGATGTTTATGATGTGAGATTTATCACTGAAAGTATCACAGACTAGTCCATGTATGTAATATTCGGGTCAGATTGAGTATCTTTTCCAGGTAGCACTGGGTTTGATTGGAGCTTCATGAGAGGAGTTGGAGTCAAGATGTATTCTCATATTTTCTCATATTAATTTATTTTTGCTATGTGTGTTGTAATCATCAACATTTTATAGGCTGATTTACTTATGTACTCTGATATTGTATCCATATATATACACACTAGTTTTCTCTTTTGTGTAAATAACATTGATATTTATATTTATATTTTATTCATTCCGTTGTGAGATTCGTGTTTACTCTATTTTTGTTGCATTATGTTCTTTCTTTTCTTTTATTCTAGCTTTAATTTCTTTCTATTTTCTCATCCTCTGACTTCTTTCTTCTAACAATCTACATTTCTGTGCGATTTTAGTTGACATATGTAGTTAAATATCGGCTTAAACCGTACAGAATAAGTGGTTCATTACAAGTAAATACTTACCCATCACAAATCAAGGCATCCTTGCTAGGAGCTGACAACTCAACTAGGATAGTTGGACGAGTTCAAGATGGCCTTGCTGGGGGTAAAACGACCAAGAATAACTAGAGTGTAAACTTGGCGAACCAAGCTCGAAAGCCATGGACCAGAGTCCTTAAAATTCGCAACTGAATTCCATATTTCATACTTCGAAAGGAGTGAAGTAATTTTATTAAAGTTATCAGAGTAAGGGTTTTCTAGAAAAAACAAAAAAGAAGACTTAATGGCTTATCATCATTAAAGAGCATGCCTAGGGACTCGCCTATTCCTATACATGGGTATGCGCACTTGGCCGATTTTGATTTTAAATTCATCGTGAAGTTGATTGAACGATTTATCATTTGTGAAGAAAATGCCTAGGATCTCGCTGGTTCCTATTAGATAGGTAAGCAAACTTAGCCA
>JASFAX010001724.1:0-49185 GCA_030737875.1 Allium sativum | reverse complement strand
CTTCTTCTGTTTGTTTCTATTCCACTAACCCTAATGACTTATATTTCTGTGTTATTTGAGTTGGATGTGTGTTGTAATAGTCAGCTCAGATAGTACGGATTTGTCGGCCACTGCATACGGTTGCTAGCACCATAACCGTTCCCGGGAGATACAGAAGCGAAAAGAAGTAACAAATATGAATATTCTCTAGATGGTGACAATACACCCTAATGGGGGCGACCCACATAGCCATACTGCCTGCCCGATTTTTGTCATTTTCCGGTTGTAAGGCTTGAGGTCGTAACGTATCTTTTGACAGATCATACCTTCATTTTCTTTGAATGCCACATCGTCATACCCGCCAAATCACAAATTGATTTCCACAAAAATATCACGGGTATAAAGCTATAAGAAACGAATTACTCCGCCACCAACGTAAATACATTTGAAAAGATCAACGTACGTGATTCATTAGATATACTCTGTCAAACATTCATCCATTCAAGTTGTCCTAGGTCTGGACAAACCGAATGCACTATTCAGTAAATCCATCTTAGGTAATTTCTACCTAGGATCGCTATAACAGCCCTTGCATAAACTTCATCTTCAATTCTTTTCATCATATTAGGTTTGCAACGCTAATGCCCATATGGAGTGGTTTTCAGATAATAAATCTGATCCCGGTCTCTCCGTATTGACAACAGAAATGGTCAAAAACTTTGATAGTTGGTGATTTAACTATCAAAAGAAAACATACATACAACGGTCGTATTTCCAAATGGAAATCTTATCGGTCAATCATCAACCAACACAGAGTCCTTTTATTAAATTAACAATTTTATCTTCATTTCTCAATTTCCTTTTTGAAACACCCCACCTCCGTTAGGGTCACTCTCAAAGGGAATGCCCTAATTTTGGTGGAGGTTTATAAGTACAAGTCACAGATATACAAGACAGATATAAGAACACATATTTGTAAACAACGGAAGAACAACAAACTTTTATTTCATAAAGTCAAATACGTGTTACAACAACATCCTTTCCAAAACATAACATAACACTTTCATAATCTGTCTTGAGTACATTATTTAAAGAAGCATAAATAAAACATAGATAAACTGCAAAGCCCCATAGTGGATTGTCCAAAGCCATAGTTCGAAACAGGAAAGTCCAAGCAATACATTTCTCTTCTTCAAGCTGGATGTTGAGGCTGGTCAAGCTGTTGTGTTCCCTCCCTGAGGACCTGGGGGGGAAACGGAAGAAAGAAGACGAAAGAAAAAAATAGAGTCAGACATAAAGCCTGAGTAAGTCTAGTACTACTTTGTCTATGAATAAAGAACTGGGTATGATAAGTAAAACAGGAAGTGGGCAACACTATGAACTTGGTTAAGTTATCTAGGGTCGAATATACTATCGTACCCCATGTTAATCTCTGAACCCATATAAACTAGTTTCCAATTTGCACCCCATAATCAGGGTGATGTGATCCATTCAATGATGATCGGCTCCTACTCGCATAGTTACATGTGTCTTACGGCCCCCGATGTCTGTAGTTACCTATGCTGGTCCCGCCATGGGGTGTATCAAGTCCCATAGTGGCAACCCGACACAACCTTAGAGTGCACAGGTATGCTACTGGTGTCCAGTGCCTTATTTTTCTGCGCCGGAGTGTGTGCACGCCCGCACTCCGTTAGAACCTACACTGCTACACCACCGCCATCGCTTTGACCTCTTACAATCAGCCCAGTAATCGTGCCCCACCCTGCCTAGTTTCAGGGTATCCTGATACACCTTTTAGGGTTACTGCTGAAAAGGGTCCCCCGTTACTAGGTTTTCTATCTCTAGCCAACATGCTAAGTTGGTTAAGTGTTTCTAACCTAACCCCACCAGTCCGTTTAGTTTAGCATGTTCCATTTTGATTAAGTCTTTAGTCCACTTAATCCTAACAATCCTGACTCAGCCTTAATTGTCTTATTAAGGCCCTGACCTCTCACATTAGACAGGTATTGTTGTGGCTGCCTGTTGCCGGTTGGTTCCGGGCAGTCTTACGCCACAACTCAGTCTAACCTCGGGTCCTTGCTGGGCTCCATGTTTAACCTCCCACATTGGATAGGTATTGTTGTGACTACTGGACAGCCGGGCGGTTCCGGGCAGGTTTACATCACAACTCAATCCAACCTCGGGTTAAACACATCGTATGTTCTACATTTACATATCTTGTCATTCTTCTTTATTTATATGTAAATATTTGCGGCCCATTATTAAGTTAATGGTGTAAAGATTACACCAACCACGGGCCCAACCCATACTTGAATTTGGGCCCTTCTATTTTATATTTTCATTCATTAATTAATTTTAACCCAACGTTATTTTTCCCCGTTTTACACGTCCGTTCATATGTATTGGGCTTAGCCTTTTAAAGCCCAATTTAGCCATGCGAAAGGGGAGGCTTATGGCGTATACACAAAGAGGGGAAGGTGAGCGCATGAACTTGCAATACGACGTTGGAAATACAAAATAGAAATTGGTGTACTTGCATAGTGGCAACATGGGTGACATGAATCAAAGCATGTGAACTTGCATAGGTTTAACTACAACATGAACCTATATTCTTATTTGGGCATAATGTCAAACATAAGCATGTCATAAATATTCCTAGCATAGGCATAGCATAATGTCAAACATAAGCATGGCATAAGTAAAGTTAAGTTTGTTCATGGCATAAACATAAACATGTCATGTTCAAGGTTTCTACATGTTTACAAAGGGGATACTTAGTTACTAACACAAAAGCATAGTTCAACTTAAATCATGGTTTAAGTCTAATCACATAACGATGGTATAAATATACTTATGCATAAATATTCCTAATCATGTTGTTTGTTTTAAAACTTGCAAAAAGGGATTTTTGAGTCTAACCTAGCCATGTCTCACATATGTCATCATATAATTCTTTTAAACAAGATAGACTTAATCATAGATTTCAATTATGCCAATTATCATTCATAGCCTAGCCATATTCATAAGTTTTGCAAATACATGGATTATGGTGTCAAAATTCCAACATAGTTTCATATGAACTATAACAACCAAACTTGTCTCAATTGCTTGCAAAATGATTTATGCACAAAATATACATCATGACGACATAATAACAAAGCCCCAAACTTGCATAAATTTCACTCAACTACATACATGTAGCTTCAACATAGATTACATAATTTGCGCAATATTCCAAACGTATATTTGCATAGAACTACCGCATGTACTTCTTTATAATGAATAACATAATTTTGCACAAACATGAATTACTTCCATTGCCACAATTCAAGCATACACATCAACACAGTTGTTTATTTATACCAAAGTAATACTCTACTTACAATGGTTGCGGCGAATTCTCTAATTAAGAGACACGATTCCTTTGTTGAACTGATTAGCTTTAGGTTGCTTTGAATTGCTTTAGGCTTCAGAACTTTCTTCCTAATCCTCTCTCTAGTCGGCGGCTAATCTTTGTCGTTCCTCAGCAACATGGCGGCTATAATCTTATTTTGAATGAATAGATTAGGGTTTAGTCTAGGGTTGTTTATATAGAGGTTAGGAATTGATTAGGACCATTGATGTTGCTAGGTTAGATCGTAGCCATTCATTAGGAAGAGAGACCAATAAAAACCCGCCACCTAGCCCTAATGACAAAGCAAGCTTCTGAAAATCGGCCAAACACAGACCTGGCCAGCCAGGGCTAGACCAGACTTGGCCAGCAGGTCATTTTTGACCTGGGCGCACTTGGCAGGTGCGCCAGGTCAAAAATGTACTGGCGCACTTCACAGGTGCGCCAGTGCATTTTTGTTCTGGCGCACTTCCCAAGTGCGCCAGTGCATTCTGACCCGTTTTCCGGTTTTTCGCCCAACTTCGTTCGTCCATAACTTCTTCATACGATATCCGTTTTACGAAAACTCGGACTCTATTTCGCGTATTTTTCCGAGACGAACGCAATGGCGTATCCCGTTTCCCTTAGTTCTTTGATTTGAAATTAATTATACTTTAATTTGTGAGTTTCACAGTTATAGAATTTGCGGGGTGTTACATTCTCCCCCACTTAGAAGGATTTCGTCCCCGAAATCTTCAAGTTAGGAGGAATGTATATCCTAACATCCAATCATCCATCTACTCATCCATCAAACACGAGCATCCATTGTCCTTAAAAGACTTTTAATGCTTCATGATCATATGCGAAGTGTGTGTGTACATGTACTTATCTAATGCAAAATCAGGCGGTCTACTGATTCAGTTGACCTCCTTAATGCGAATTATGTAAGTGCCATGAATCCATTATGTATGCAAATTTTCCTATTCATGATTCTACATGAGTGCACAATCATTCAATACAGATGCAACATCCATATGACAACACATTAATGTTCAACCATATACGAATGCAAACATATATGCATATGTAATATGAAGTGACTGAGCCGATCTAAAACCTAGATTGTGTGTGTATATGCAACCACGAGCAACCACTAGCAATCACTTGCAACCACTTGCAACCATCATCCATAACATGTTTCAACTACATGTTTCCATCCAAAGGGTTTCTACCTAAAAGATACGGTCGAGGAAATATACCTAAAAAGATAGATAAAAGCGCAACTTAAGGAAAAATGAAAGATCAAGGATGTACCCTCGAACAGAAAAGGGTAGGCTGTACGGATTCTAGCTTCAGTTTCCCAAGTTGCGTCTTCCTCGGCGTCGCTCCACTGAACTTTGACGAGCTTGACTTCGCGGTTGCGTAGCTTCTTCACTTCCGTTCCTAAGATGCGGGTTGGAACTTTTCTTATGGTTGCTTCGCGTTCCACTTCGGCCTCTTCGAGGATATTTGGCTCTACCACTTCAGCAGACTCATGCAGACATTTTCGGAGGTGTGAAACGTGAAAAACGTTGTGGACTCCGGCCAACTTCTCGGGTAGCTCTAATCTATAGGCCATTTTCCCAATTTTCTCGATGATAGGAAATGGCCCTACGAATCTTGGCGCTAGCTTTCCTGTGGTTCCAAAACGAACAACGTTCCTTAGCGGTGATACCTTGAGAAAAACTCTGTCTCCAACCTCAAATTCAAGGTCGGTCCTCCTCTTGTCGGCGTAGGACTTTTGTCTGTCTTGGGCCGTCTTCATCCTTCTTCGTATTAAGTCTACTTTCTCTGTAGTCTCTCGGATCATGTCTGGTCCAAGTATAAGCTTATCCGTGGACTCCCACCAACAAGTGGGCGATCGGCACGGTCTTCCATATAAAGCTTCGAAGGGCGCCATTCCTATGGTTGCTTGATAGCTGTTGTTGTAGGCAAATTCCACCAAAGGAAGGTGGTCTTCCCATGTCCCTCCGAAGTCAAGGACGCATAGCCTCAAGAGGTCTTCCAAAACTCTGTTCACTCTCTCCGTTTGGCCGTCGGTTTGGGGATGATAGGCCGTGCTCAAGCATAACTGCGTTCCTACTGCTTCTTGCAGACTCCGCCAAAACTCACTGGTGAAGATGGGGTCTCGGTCACTAACAATGCTAGATGGTATTCCATGGAGTCGAACAATTTCCTTGAGGTAAAGTGATGCTAGGGATGAGGCAGTTCTCTTACTTTTCACAGGTAAAAAGTGGGCGCTTTTAGTAAGCCTATCCACTATTACCCAAATGCTAGTGTTGCCTCTCCTAGACCTAGGCAGCCCATCGATGAAGTCCATTGAGATGCTATCCCACTTCCACTGCGGGACCTCCAGAGGATGTAGTAATCTGCCAGGCTTTTTCTGTTCCGCCTTAACCTGTTGGCACACCATACATTTAGAAACGAATTCTGCCACGTCCTTTTTCATGCCATTCCAAAAGAAAGTCCTTTTTATGTCTTTGTACATTTTATCCCCGCCTGGGTGTATCGTCATCTTGGAGTGATGTGCTTCCTCGAGAACCTTCTTTATTAAATCGTTTGTCTGTGGGACGCATAGTCTTCCGTCTCGCCTTAGCAAACCCTTATCGTCGATGGAGTATCTGTTGAGGTGACTTGAAGTCTCACCCCTAATTAGCCTATCAATTATTTCCACAAGCTGAGGGTCTTCGCGTTGTGCTGCCCCTACTGAATCTACTAAAGTTGGGCGTACTTCGAGAGATGCTAGCAAGCCTGGTACGAAATCGGAGGAGGGCCTAAAGTCGAAGCTGGCTATAAACTCTAGGCTTTGTCTTTCAACAAACAATGGGCTTAGGGTCAATTTCTTTCGGCTCAACGCGTCTGCCACTACGTTGCCTTTGCCCGGAGTGTAGGAGATTTCGAAATCGTACGAGGCAAGAAACTCCATCCATCTTTGTTGCCTCAAGTTAAGATCCTTCTGCGAGAAAAGATATTTCAACGATTTATGGTCAGTGTAAAGTTCGAACTTCTCACCTAGGAGATAGTGTCGCCAAGACTTGAGTGCAAAGACGATGGCGGCTAACTCGAGATCGTGGGTTGGGTAGTTCTTTTCGTGCACCTTCAACTGCCTCCCGCCATAAGCTACTACCCTTCCTTCTTGCATTAAGACGGCGCCTAGCCCTGTCCCACATGCATCCGTATAAACAGTGAACATCTTGCTCCCATCTGGCAGCGTCAAAACTGGGGCTGTTGTAAGAGCCCTTTTCAGTCGTTGGAAAGCAAATTCGCAATCCAAATCCCAATTGAACACTAGATTCTTCTTGGTCAATTTCGTGAGCGGAGCTGAGATTTTCGCAAAATCCCTTATAAATTTTCGATAGAAACCTGCTAGTCCTAGAAAGCTTCGGACCTCAGTTGCATTCCTTGGTGTCTTCCAATCCTGTACCGCCACTACCTTAGCAGGGTCCACTGCTAACCCTAGTTTGGATACTATGTGCCCAAGGAACCTCACCTCTTCTCTCCAAAAGTGGCATTTGGAGAATTTGGCTTTTAGTTGATGGACTCGCAAAGTTTCCATGATTGCCCTTAAGTGCTGAGCATGTTCCTCTTCATTCTTTGAGAAGATAAGGATATCATCTACGAAGACCACTACGAATTTGTTGAGGAAATCTCTAAATACCCTACTCATCAGGTCCACGAAGTAAGCAGGTGCATTTGTCAAGCCGAAAGGCATGACAAGCCATTCAAAGAAGCCGTCTGGGGTTCTGAACGCCGTTTTATCGATGCTATCTTCAGCCACCCTTAGCTGATGAAAACCGGTTGCTAAATCGAGTTGGGAGAAAACAGACGCTCCTACAAGCTGGTCAAATAAATCGTCAATTCTAGGGAGAGGGTGCCTATTCTTTTTCGTTAGCTTGTTGAGCTCCCTACAGTCAACACATAGACGGAGTGAACCATCCGCCTTTGTAGCGAACACCACTGGAGCGCCCCATTCTGAAATGCTCCTCCTAATGAACCCCTTTTCTAGAAGCTCTTTAATCTGTTTACTGAGCTCTTTTCTTTCTCGTGGAGCCATATGTCTAACGGGCAATGCAACGGGCTTTGCATTATCTACAAGATATATGCGGAAGTCTATTTCCCGCTTCGGAGGCAAGCCCTTCACCTCTTCAAAGACATCCGGATATTCCCGGACCACTCTAACTGATTGCAAATTTTCAACAGAGGCATCTAGCGATTCAAGATAACTAAGCATAACCGCATACGAGGGATTACAAGAAATTTCCAAAGTATTACCGAGCTGGGTTAGGAGCCTAACAACCCTTTTCTCACAATCAAGGATGGCCCCATTACTGGATAGCCAATCCATACCCAAAATCAAACCATACCCCGAAAAGCCCAAAACAAAGGCACTACATTGAAATTCAACACTTAGAATAGAAATTTTCAAATCCAAACAGATCATAGACAAATGAGCTGGGCCCCCAATTGGGTTTGAAACAATTAAGGGGTCCTCTACCATACTAGTTTTTAGGTGCAGAGATTCTACTAAAGCAGACGAGATAAAGGAGTGTGATGCGCCAGAATCAAACAAAGTGCGAACGGGGTGATCATATAGATAAACTACACTTTCTACAGAAGTATTTATACCTCGCTGTTGCAATGGTGGCGCTTCTAATACATGAACCTGTGCCCCTGGGGTGGATCCAGTGCCCTGCCCCTGTCCTCGTTTCTTTGGGCAGCCCTTAGCCCTGTGGCCTGTCTGACCGCATGAAAAGCACCCACCATTCTCCTTGGCCTTCTTTTTCCGGCAGTCCTTTACTAAGTGCCCCACTTTGCCACAGAAATTACACTTCCTCTTCTCTTTGTTGCCTTTCCCGCCCTTCTTAAAGTCTGTCTTCTTGGGCTGCAAACCCTCTTTCTTCCCTTGAGAGCTTTCTGCCTTTGTCTCCTTCTTGCCCTTATCCTCCTCATTCAGCAATGCCATTTGCACCAATCTTTCATACGTGGCTCCCATGGGTATATGGGTCATGGCCAAACTGTGTAATGGCTCATTTAACCCTTTGACGAAACGGAGAGCCTTCTTGTGCGGGGTGTTGACTAGGTCAAGCCCAAACCTAGCCAGCTCATCGAACTGATTCACATACTCTCTGACAGTCTTGTCCCCTTGCTTAAGAAATAAGAATTTTTACAACTGCAAACTTCTTTCCGCATCTGAGAGAAATTTGGTCTCAAACCTTGCCCTAAAGTCCTCCCATGTCTCCACGGTCTTTCAGCATTAGTGACTTCCCACCAGTAGGAAGCCTCGCCCTTCAATAGCCACACTGCCAACCGTACTTTTTGTCTATCTTCTACCTCAAAGATGATGAATAGGTCCTCTGTTTCCTTCAGCCAATTTCTAGCTGCCACAAAGGACTCAGTTCCATGGAAATCCCTTCCTCCCATAGCTTTAAAATCTTTACATATCTTAGCGAAAGTGTTTCCCCGAGGAGGAGGTGGAGGAAAAGGTGCTGCTGCAGCTGGATGATTTCCTTCAGCTGGGGGAGGAGGAACGGTAGGACCTGGCTGAGTGGCCCTTGCTTCTAAGAACCGTCTAAACCAACCAGGTATTGGCACCCCTTCCGGTAAGTTAAGTTCTTGGGACATGCTGAAACAAAAAGGATAGATTCAAAACGAAGGATAAGAGATAGTACCTATGGCTTTGTGGGGACTTTGCCTTTTTAAAATAATATAATATTTTTCTTTTAAAAATGCTTCTTTAAATTTCCTTTTTGAAAATTATTTTTCAAAACTTTTTATCTTATCTGGTAAACCTATGCTCTGATACCAAGTGAAACACCCCACCTCCGTTAGGGTCACTCTCAAAGGGAATGCCCTAATTTTGGTGGAGGTTTATAAGTACAAGTCACAGATATACAAGACAGATATAAGAACACATATTTGTAAACAACGGAAGAACAACAAACTTTTATTTCATAAAGTCAAATACGTGTTACAACAACATCCTTTCCAAAACATAACATAACACTTTCATAATCTGTCTTGAGTACATTATTTAAAGAAGCATAAATAAAACATAGATAAACTGCAAAGCCCCATAGTGGATTGTCCAAAGCCATAGTTCGAAACAGGAAAGTCCAAGCAATACATTTCTCTTCTTCAAGCTGGATGTTGAGGCTGGTCAAGCTGCTGTGTTCCCTCCCTGAGGACCTGGGGGGGAAACGGAAGAAAGAAGACGAAAGAAAAAAATAGAGTCAGACATAAAGCCTGAGTAAGTCTAGTACTACTTTGTCTATGAATAAAGAACTGGGTATGATAAGTAAAACAGGAAGTGGGCAACACTATGAACTTGGTTAAGTTATCTAGGGTCGAATATACTATCGTACCCCATGTTAATCTCTGAACCCATATAAACTAGTTTCCAATTTGCACCCCATAATCAGGGTGATGTGATCCATTCAATGATGATCGGCTCCTACTCGCATAGTTACATGTGTCTTACGGCCCCCGATGTCTGTAGTTACCTATGCTGGTCCCGCCATGGGGTGTATCAAGTCCCATAGTGGCAACCCGACACAACCTTAGAGTGCACAGGTATGCTACTGGTGTCCAGTGCCTTATTTTTCTGCGCCGGAGTGTGTGCACGCCCGCACTCCGTTAGAACCTACACTGCTACACCACCGCCGTCGCTTTGACCTCTTACAATCAGCCCAGTAATCGTGCCCCACCCTGCCTAGTTTCAGGGTATCCTGATACACCTTTTAGGGTTACTGCTGAAAAGGGTCCCCCGTTACTAGGTTTTCTATCTCTAGCCAACATGCTAAGTTGGTTAAGTGTTTCTAACCTAACCCCACCAGTCCGTTTAGTTTAGCATGTTCCATTTTGATTAAGTCTTTAGTCCACTTAATCCTAACAATCCTGACTCAGCCTTAATTGTCTTATTAAGGCCCTGACCTCTCACATTAGACAGGTATTGTTGTGGCTGCCTGTTGCCGGTTGGTTCCGGGCAGTCTTACGCCACAACTCAGTCTAACCTCGGGTCCTTGCTGCGCTCCATGTTTAACCTCCCACATTGGATAGGTATTGTTGTGACTACTGGACAGCCGGGCGGTTCCGGGCAGGTTTACATCACAACTCAATCCAACCTCGGGTTAAACACATCGTATGTTCTACATTTACATATCTTGTCATTCTTCTTTATTTATATGTAAATATTTGCGGCCCATTATTAAGTTAATGGTGTAAAGATTACACCAACCACGGGCCCAACCCATACTTGAATTTGGGCCCTTCTATTTTATATTTTCATTCATTAATTAATTTTAACCCAACGTTATTTTTCCCCGTTTTACACGTCCGTTCATATGTATTGGGCTTAGCCTTTTAAAGCCCAATTTAGCCATGCGAAAGGGGAGGCTTATGGCGTATACACAAAGAGGGGAAGGTGAGCGCATGAACTTGCAATACGACGTTGGAAATACAAAATAGAAATTGGTGTACTTGCATAGTGGCAACATGGGTGACATGAATCAAAGCATGTGAACTTGCATAGGTTTAACTACAACATGAACCTATATTCTTATTTGGGCATAATGTCAAACATAAGCATGTCATAAATATTCCTAGCATAGGCATAGCATAATGTCAAACATAAGCATGACATAAGTAAAGTTAAGTTTGTTCATGGCATAAACATAAACATGTCATGTTCAAGGTTTCTACATGTTTACAAAGGGGATACTTAGTTACTAACACAAAAGCATAGTTCAACTTAAATCATGGTTTAAGTCTAATCACATAACGATGGTATAAATATACTTATGCATAAATATTCCTAATCATGGTGTTTGTTTTAAAACTTGCAAAAAGGGATTTTTGAGTCTAACCTAGCCATGTCTCACATATGTCATCATATAATTCTTTTAAACAAGATAGACTTAATCATAGATTTCAATTATGCCAATTATCATTCATAGCCTAGCCATATTCATAAGTTTTGCAAATACATGGATTATGGTGTCAAAATTCCAACATAGTTTCATATGAACTATAACAACCAAACTTGTCTCAATTGCTTGCAAAATGATTTATGCACAAAATATACATCATGACGACATAATAACAAAGCCCCAAACTTGCATAAATTTCACTCAACTACATACATGTAGCTTCAACATAGATTACATAATTTGCGCAATATTCCAAACGTATATTTGCATAGAACTACCGCATGTACTTCTTTATAATGAATAACATAATTTTGCACAAACATGAATTACTTCCATTGCCACAATTCAAGCATACACATCAACACAGTTGTTTATTTATACCAAAGTAATACTCTACTTACAATGGTTGCGGCGAATTCTCTAATTAAGAGACACGATTCCTTTGTTGAACTGATTAGCTTTAGGTTGCTTTGAATTGCTTTAGGCTTTAGAACTTTCTTCCTAATCCTCTCTCTAGTCGGCGGCTAATCTTTGTCGTTCCTCAGCAACATGGCGGCTATAATCTTATTTTGAATGAATAGATTAGGGTTTAGTCTTGGGTTGTTTATATAGAGGTTAGGAATTGATTAGGACCATTGATGTTGCTAGGTTAGATCGTAGCCATTCATTAGGAAGAGAGACCAATAAAAACCCGCCACCAAGCCCTAATGACAAAGCAAGCTTCTGAAAATCGGCCAAACACAGACCTGGCCAGCCAGGGCTAGACCAGACTTGGCCAGCAGGTCATTTTTGACCTGGGCGCACTTGGCAGGTGCGCCAGGTCAAAAATGTACTGGCGCACTTCACAGGTGCGCCAGTGCATTTTTGTTCTGGCGCACTTCCCAAGTGCGCTAGTGCATTCTGACCCGTTTTCCGGTTTTTCGCCCAACTTCGTTCGTCCATAACTTCTTCATACGATATCCGTTTTACGAAAACTCGGACTCTATTTCGCGTATTTTTCCGAGACGAACGCAATGGCGTATCCCGTTTCCCTTAGTTCTTTGATTTGAAATTAATTATACTTTAATTTGTGAGTTTCACAGTTATAGAATTTGCGGGGTGTTACAATTTTCCCATATTTTCCTTGATATTTCTAAAAACCCTTTTGCCTTTTCGTAATTCTCGGAAAATGTTTCCATCTACTTTAAACTATTTAATTTCTATATTTTAGAAAATATAAGTTATTCAACATTTGAAAATATCTCCATTTATAGGCACACATCACTAACCTTTCACATTCATCGGTCCCTAACCGAAACTAGTAAGGGAACAGTTCCCTAAGTATCAACCTCGAAGGCCAAAACCAACATCAGATCGATACTCAAGAAACTATTCACCTTAACTAATCTCCAGTCAGTTTCCAATTCCTTAACTCCATTTCTCATTTTTCTTAACAAATTATTTCTTACGGAATTCTCAGATTTACTTTACGAAGCTGTTTATTTTACGAAGAAGAATTGATTATAACGATAGCATTAAAATCTCGGCTTCCAAAATATTCAATTTTTAAAATATAACTTTATTCGTTACTTTAAATAAATAAATAATACTTAATAAATTAATTAAACAAATAAATCTTTAAAATGGAAGAGTAAAACAGTACTTCCCCATGTTTGATATAATTGCATTTTAAGTATAACTCTCTTTCGAATAGACTTTATTCGACTAACGTTCCGAACGTTGGAATAACTCAACACTTCAGGTTAACTTGGTTTCTAAATTCATTTTTGAATTTATCTCTTCAAATACTCGCCAATTTCCCTTTCAAATCATTCCAATTTGTAAACCATTTACCTTTAAACCATTATTCACTTTAAATGTGAATTTTATTCCTCTATAAAAATCTGGACTCTTTTTATTACATCAAATCTTGATTTGAATAACAAATATTATTATAGTTTAAAATTCCACCTATCTATTTTCTTTATAAATACATACTTCATATTTTATTTCCTAAACTTAGTTTATAAGTTATACCCTAATTTGGAGATCGTAAATTATTGGTTTCAATTCAAATATTAATTATCTCGTCAATTTCTTAGTTTATATCATTTATAAAAGTAAATATCTTAAGATATTGAACATGGTCGAATTCTAATTATAAAATCCTTATGGACTTATTTTCATTTTACCTTCATTTCAAACATCGAAATTATCTCGTCGTTTTCTTTTGAAATGATTTC
The DNA here is from genome assembly GCA_030737875.1 of Allium sativum. NCBI lineage: Eukaryota > Viridiplantae > Streptophyta > Magnoliopsida > Asparagales > Amaryllidaceae > Allium > Allium sativum. The sequence continues at coordinate 35,650 of JASFAX010001724.1, read as the reverse complement.
CCCTTTTTAAATTTCTCTTTGATTTACATTCTCAAATTACTTAATAGTAATCATTCCCTTTCATTTATAAATATCGTTTATAAATAAATTACTTGTTTTATATAATTTAAACAATTTATTATATCTAGCCCAATCGAAATACAATTTAAAAAATAGAAATATCTTTTTAAGCCCCAATTTCTTTTTCAATATAATCAAATATATTTTCCGGTATTTAAATACCAATTATTTCAGGTCAATGTTGTTCAAACATCCTAAAACACACAATATAATTGTTGAGGAATCCAGTTGGATCCCTCCAACCTGTTTCCATACATCCATAGATGTTAATCAACATAACAACATTGATTTCATATCAATATGAAATATTATAATAAATGGGATCAATATTTAACTAACGGTTTATATATGAATATGATTGTATCTATAATTTCAATCAATCAATAAGAAATTCATCCAAACAACCATCACACATAGCATTCAGTCATTTTTATCAAAAATAAATAACGTTATAAAATTTTAAAACTGGACAGAGTTAGTGAGTTTACTCACCTTTGTCGTTAATCGTTGGTTAACATCGGTTGATTATATCAAACGTTTCATTTTCCATAAATTCAACCGAGCTCAAGTAGCCTGCGTCCATGCGTTTCCAACACAACTGACTGCGTTAAATTCTGTTGACGTACGCACAGGATATTAAATATATAAATTAATATATTAGTTAAATTAAATAACTTGAATTTTATTTACTTCATTTGGGCCTAACAACAAAAATCCCAGCCCATTACCCTTCCAACTACTATCAACCGTCACCCATCTTTCCTCAAATTATATCCATTCCAGATTTTACTTTCCATCCACTTGCATGTACATTCAAATACCAGACCCCATACTGAAATTCAAAACCAACCACAAACTCCCCATTTACTTACTACTGAAGTGATCGGCGCGTTCTTATTTAACTAACCCCTTCATCTTTTTCTTTTTTCTTTCGGCCCAAGCCCAGTATGGGTAAAGCCCGTTCGCATCAAAATACCCTCCTTCCCCAAATATAATCTCTTCAACACGCTCCAGTATTTACACATTCGAAAGCCGTTCTTAACATCCCCCCATCTCAATTCTCAACGCTCCTTTATTTCTTCGTTGTTTTCAAAATCACGTCCACTAATACACCTCACCTTCACCACGTAAACTTCATAAAACAAATGCCAAAGTCCTTCTCCAACTAAATACCGAACTCCAGCTTCTCTTTAACCCACCATTCCCGGAAACCTGATGCTCACTGCGCCCTCTCGTTTCATCATGAAACAAACAACCAAACCCACTGTTAGCGCACAACCAACAATAGCTTGTTCAGTTACTAAACAAGCCACGGAGAAACCAGGTATGGCCTGTTCAGTCACTCGTGGCTAGTTTCGAAGTGGTTCGTGGCTGGTTGACTGAACAAAGGTTGGAGGTTATAACGGTGAAGTTTTTGCCGTTTTAATTTATAACGGCAAAGTGTTTGCCGTTATAAATTTATAACAGCAAAGACTTTGCCGTTATAAACTTTTAATAATAAAAAACCATGCAAACAGTGTTTGCTGCGGTGAAAAGGGGTAATATTGGATGGAAGGGGTGTTTGGTGTTTTGTACTGTTTGTATTATATAATATTTTTTTAAAGTGGTTTGTGGCTGGTTGTGGCTAGTTTTGTATTGCTGGTTGCGTTGTGGCTTGTTTGGATGAAAGAGAAGAAGTGAACAGAACGGATTGTTGGTTATGGTCTTAGCAATCTCCATTCAAACTCCATCTCCCTTACCCGAAGATACGCAGTTCGAAACCCCCTCCAGTTCGCAGGTTGGCCAGGCCGTAGCTGCTACAGGACCTTCGTTCTTCACCATCAAGCTCAGTGCCTCCCCATATGCTCAGTTGTCATCATCAGGAATTGCTTGATCTCCAATCCAAAAACTGGCACTGCCACTTCTCTTCACGTCTCCGTCTCCTTCTGGGATCACCATCCGTCAGAACTCACAAACCCTACCAGATTCTGTCGTCCGGACCTCAACAACCGCCAACAGTAGAAAGTACGGGTTTTTCTTAATCGCCACTCCTTCCCCAACCAGAAGGACTCACTCACGCTCCAGTACATGCTCGGAAGAAAAATATGGCTATTATTCCATAGTTTGAATGTTTATGTATGTTGAAACGTTAAATGACGAGAGCCATTATTTGGGTGCGTATTTATAGGCTTACAAATCTTCAGGGTCAAGTATTAACAGCTACCCCTCTAAGTAAATAGGTTTGCAGACTTTCATACTTCCGATTTGCCAAGTCCTAGCTTTTGCGGTATGGTTTCGATATACAAGTACTTCACCAGTCATTATTTTAGTGGGCTATGGCCTATGATGTTGATATTTCATAGCTGCAAGCCTACGTGAATCCCTTGGGAATGAAGATTTGAACTAAAGAAGATTTGAAAAGACATGGGGCTGTCGTTGGATTGGAAAACATAGGCTGACCTCTGTATTTAAATTAATGTGATGTTATTGATTTGCGAAGTAGGCACGTTCGCATGGTACCAAGGGGAAACATTTTTAAATATATATGATACTCTTTTCTTTTCTTGTTTAAGACAATATGGCCTATATATGAACGGCAACAACAAGTTTTCAACCTTGATCTTGAGCATTTCATGTGGAAGGCAACTGCTTTTAGTACATTATATAATTTTTAAATGTTAAAACAATGCCTGCTGTTCATACCTTAAACAAATACAATTATGGAACACGTTCTTGGCGCTGTGCATGGGAGTTATGTACTAAATGTATAGTTCTCACCACACCTTAAATTAATTATGTAATGTATGATATTTCTTTTATAACAAGAAATTTTGTAATGTATGCAATTATGGGACTCTAGGTAAAACACTGTAGATAAATACTAGTAGTCTGAGGTCTCTGAATACGGACATATTACTATGTTGAACAACATGGTGATGATGATATGTAATGCTATTTCATGTTTTCGGAATGTCGATAATATTCAACAGTACTCGTAAATGGACTCCGAACGCGTTTTCCTCTTCTACCATTCATATTTCAGTTTATATCTGTTTCCAAAGTGAAGTTTTATGGGGTCTCCATCATACAAAATTCCGTTCGTTTTTAGTACCGCTATGGACAAAAATAAAAATGCCATTGTGACGAGTAATGTGCCACGATCCCAAAAATATAATAAAATAAACAAGTTAACTAATTCTATGAAACTCCAAAAATGTTGATTTAGGGTGTAAAATACTCCAAATAAAAAGTTGCTTATTTTACGAATTAAAAATTACAGAAAAATTCTAAAAATTAAATTATAACTATGTCTCAAATATCTTATCCAAAAATGAAACCAGTATTTTATTATTATTAAATAATCGTTATGGTTTATAAGCGAATCCATAGCGGCTATCCGAAATTTTGATTTGGCCATAACTCACAATCTATAAGCCGAAATCTTCATTTTTCTCTTCCATTAAAAAATATCATTCAACAAATTCCAACATTTCTTGTTTCGAAGAAATCCGATTTATAACGAATCATGTATGCTCAGTTGAAGTTCAAATCGTAATATTACAACCTGCTGTGTCGTTACGGGCTCGATTATAATTTATATTAAAATTATACATTCGACTGTCGTTTAAATAATATATTCATTATTTATAACTCAAATTTAAATTCAATTAAATTCCTTACATTATCTGATTCAAATAATATTGTCAGTTCGACTATTTCGACAGTTTCGGAAATTAAATTACACTACTTCCCTATTTATATTAATTAATATAAATCCGAATTATTTAATTTAAGCCGATTAAATTACCAAACCATTATATAAATAATTAAATTATTTAATTATTATATTGCTAATAACACGGGATGTTACAATTGCATTGTGTGATGGAACCCGAGTCTTATAATAGCTCCATTTTTCGAAAAGCATTGCGTTGTTTATAAATTGTTTATTTTAAACTGAGATTCATATGGAGTAAACCCGTTCCGTGTTACACGACGTGGTCCCATGATTAACCATATTTTAAAGTAAATTTTAATAATTGTTTTAGTTCTCACACCAATCCCATGACTGACTCGGAGTTTATTGTTTCTACCTAAACTCTAGGTTCCCATATTTTTTCCACCGGCAGCTAGTAGTTTTGGTTTTCGCAGATATTTCTTTTCACAGGATCCTGGATTACAGCTGGAGCTATATTCAGAATGCTTTGTATCCCTGTATTCCTTTCATTTGTGGTAGTTGATGTATTTCCATTGTACATTATATTTATGTATATATATACTTCGCTGCTTTGTAATTTGTAAAATCTCTGAATTTTCCTTGGTATATTATTTATCTGAACTCTACTATCATGTACTCTGATGTAAATTGTTGTAATAGCAATGAAATGTTCTATTGTTTGTGTTCTGACGTGTCGTGTTCCCAAAGCAATCCGGACTCCTCCGTCTCTTTAGGTTAAGGGGAAGTCTGGGTCGTTTCATCGTGGTATCAGAGCTTTGGGTTATAAAGCTCGAGAACAAGACACGTTAGAACAAAACAAAAAAAATCATCAGAGATAGGATTAGTAACATCCTATGAGAATGGCTCGTTAGAGATAGGATCAGTAGTATCCTAGAATGAGTTAGAAGAGTGTTATTTATAAAAATGAATTTAGTTTTGAAAATTATATCTTATTATACGTATTTGAGTATTTTAATTGATTTTGGACTATCGGGTATAAGTAGATTTTGCATATATGCCTTGCAAACATATATTCGAAGTTTCAAATATACTAGGTAGATATAGAATCACACTCTAGTCGCTCGGGGATGATTCTGATGATCGATATAGCATCATCAGCGTTTATGTTCGAGTTTTGAAAGTAGGATATCTATATATTTCCAATTGACTGGTGTGAGAACCAAAACTTAGATAGGGTTTATTGTTGTGATTTGGCATTAAAAATATAATTTTTGAGTATAAACATTATATGATTGAAAAGATAATTAACTAATTAATTGCTGGTTGTGATGTGTGATTATTAGTTCAACTAATTATAATATTAGAATAATTAAACTAATAAGGGAATGAAAGGTAAAATTTAGCCAAATCGAATTTAATATTGAATTGAATTGAAAATTTAGTTCGAATAGGATTTATATATTAGATATATATGTGCATATATGTATATATATATACATGCTGAGCAGGTTATGGATTTACTGCTGAGTAGATAAATATATTGCGTGCTCGACAAACAGGTGCACCTTAATGAGTTGGTTGCGCAATTTTATTTATTATATAAACTATTGTGAGTGTTTTTGGATATGTTGTGATGGTTGTTCTATGTGAGATTATAAACATATGCCATAGGATAGCAACAAATAAATTATGAACTACACCGCACGGCATACTACATGAAAACAACATACATGTCATATTCCATATAAGCATTTGGTGCTTATATGACGAGGTTTGGATTACCATACGAGCGAGACGCTTCTATGGTGAGGACTGAATTACAGGTTGAATAAAACACTGGTTATGGACTTAACAAGCATATAAAGGTGCTCGAGGCAGGATTTAATAAAAACCCTACACAGATCCGGAGATGACAAAAATTCACGTCTCTCTTGTTTTTAATTAAGGAACATGGATCATTTTATTTCCAACACTGGGGCAGGGTATAAGATACGACTTTTTACACGTCTCCCTTGGGCGTAGATAGGTCACAAAAAATGTGTATGCTTTTTATTGATTTATCGGGTGCCTAATACGGCCCAATAAGTTTTTCAAACCCTCCCCGTACAAAGGAGGTTATGGCGAAATTTTTCGAAAATTTAGGGTGCTAGCCAAATATTTGAGAAATTTGAAAGTTCTTGAAACTGAAAAGTTGAAGAACTCAAGCCAGAATGAAAGTTGAGTTGGTTAGTTAAACAACTTTCAGCTCCGTTCCTTTTCGAGGACGAAAAGATTTCAAGTGGGGAAGATTGTAACAACCCGAAATTTCAAAACCAATTTAAAATTTTAATTTTGGCTATTTTAATGGGTTTTGATTATTTAATATGGTTTATTTTAAATAATAACAACTAAAAATTTATTTAAATTAAAGTTAGAACGTATAAATTTATTTTAATTACAAAACGAGCCTGAAATGGCGTGGTAGTTTGAAAATTCGATTTTAAATCGGATTTTAGTGAAACAAGAAACGTTGGAATATTTTGAACTGTAATTTTCTAACGAATGTAAGAAATTGAGATTTCACTTAATAAATGGTAAGTTATGTCCAGTTTAAAATTTAGAATAGTCGCTATGGAATTTATATATATTTTTATAATAGATAACCCTTAAAAATAGCCGTTTTGCGAACGACCTCCGTTTTTTATGAAACCACTTTTGTTGGATCCAAAATGTCAAACTACTGTTAGGTTTAAAATTTCATAATTTTTGGAATTAACTTGTGAGCATAGTAAATTTAAATGCGTTTTCAATTTCAATTTGAATTTAATCGACCAGTTAAAAAGGCCATTTTTCAAACAGTCTCCAAATTCAATAAAACTAATTTTTTTAGGACTATATCATCAAAATATAGCTAGATTTCAAAATTTATAATTTTTGGAGTTAGTTGACACGACCCGAACTTCCCCGTGGAGGAAAGCACGGATGGTGTTGAGGACAAGACGAAATAGAACGCAGACGGAAGAACATTTCAGTGTATATTACAACAATGCATCAGATTACAAGAATATACAGAGTATAAATGAATATTACACAGAAATATCAGAGAATTAAATTACATTTAAATACATAGCAGCGGAAAATAATACAATACACAACTAGAAGAGATATACGGATAAAAAGCTTTCCGGATATCATTCCAGCTGTAAACCAGGATCCTGTGAATATAAATCTGCAAAACCGAAACTACTAGCTGCCCGTGTCAAAATAAGGGCACCCAGAGTTTAGGTTAAAACAATAAACTCCAGGTCAGTCATGTGACTGGTGTGAGAACTAAAACAGTTATTAATCTTTATTTTTAAAGTTAGGTAAATCAAGGGACCACGCCGCTAACGCGGAACGGATTTCCTCCCAAGAATACCAGTGCATAAACCAACAGCGAAATGCTAAATAAAGAAAAATGAAGCTGTTATAAGACCCAGGTCCTATCACACAATGCAACGCAAGCCGGGGGATAGGGTTTTCCCTTATAACAGCCAAAGAATGCTTGATACGTTTAAAACAAATCATTTGATACTATTATAAGTGTATAGTGTATAAAACAACTTCAAATTATAAGTATCAATCATAGGCGGCATGGGTACCATATATCATGTCGCCATGCTAGTTCTACAATTAAAACCGCAAATGTCACGTATTTGGAAGTTGGATTTCCATCTATGAACCGAGGCAAAAGATAGTCCTCAACCGATTCGAGACGCTCTGGCCCGTCCCTCAGGATTAGAGCTCGAGTGACCCTTGGATCGTCAGGGCCGGTCCACCGATGTGGATTAAACTTAAACCCTGAACATGCGTTCCCCCGCCCTATGGGGCGTAAATGAGCCAACGAATAACTCCATCGGACCCGGATCGTCCGATCAAACCGAGGCGCCTCGCAACAGCAACAACCACATAAGTCAAACTCGTCAAGGCGTGTAAAACCACTGACGCCACTTCTAACTAGAAAGAAACGCATGCCCTCCCTGAGGTCCATCTCCCGTTTTTGGTTCATACCGGGTGTGAAACTCGCGAAGTAAACGTTACACAAAGCCACGCCACAAAGGCCGTGCTTCGATCATCAACCACAAGACTTTGCTTTTCAACAGAAGCCTTGATCATTCGCCACTTAGGCATGCCACACAGGCAATTCACTCCATGTGTTTGATATCCATCAATATATAACCCCTGAGCTCGTACGTCTCAGAGAAGGGCGTTAAGAAAGAGAATAAATTCTCCACCGCCAAACAGATACATATTTAATAGAGATCAATCGCACGAACTAAAATCCAATGTCTGACACACAGTCCATTTACAGGTCCGTTCTGGGTCTGAACGAAACCGGAGGCACCTAGTACCCCGCATATCCATCGATCTCCAAGTACGTCTGGACGATCACCAACTGTTTCCATCTTCTTGGGTGTATAGCCCAATCAAGATCATCAGTAATCACCCAAACGACGTAAAGACCTCCGGTCTTCGACCATCGTCTTCATCTTCGACTTATCGTCGTATCAGTTATTCAGAATGGGATAAACCCGGTCTTTCCGAATAACTCGCGTATATTTTAAATAAGTGTTACACAAACACAACATACGCCTCATTCCAATTCATCAGTCACTAACCGTAAATTAATCAAGAGAATAATTCCCCGAATATTAACCCCGAAGGCCGAAACCAACATCAGAACAATATCCAGAAAACCATTCTGCTTAGCTAACCGACAGTTAGTTTCTAAATTTCACATTCATATGGAAAGGTTCCCATTAATTTTATCTAAGATAAATCATTAAAATTTATTCTCAAATCTTCTTTTGAATTTCGATTCAACTAGTCGGGGTTAACGAACCTTACCGAAGTAATCATTTATTTTAATTTCCCAATCCCAACCTATTCATCCCATGAAGTAAAACTGGTAATACTTCATATCTAACACCACAGTGTTATCGGTAAATTCAATTACCATTTCACGTTCAAATCTAATTAAAGATTTAACTATCGCCAGGAGCAAAACTGGTGATACTCCATTCTCTATCTTTTCAATCTATTTAAAGATTCATTAAAACTCCACTTAGTTTTAATCGTTAACTGGGCTAAAGAATCAGTGTCATTTAAAACACAGTTCATGATAAACCCAAAATCACATTCTATTAATTATCGGGTTAAAGAACGAGTGTTATTTAAAACACTGTCCCCGATAAACCCAAAAATAATATCAATTCAATTCCAATTAAATATTATTTAATTGGTACACTTCATTAAATCTAAATAAAAAGATTTAATCTTTTCTCAACTGGGCTTAAGAACAGTGTTAATGAAGACACCATTCACGACAAACCCAAATCACATTTGATATTAAACACAAGGCTCTGAATAGAAAATATACCGGCTTATATTCAATATCAAATTCTACGACTAACAAATATCGTATTGGAAATAACGATATAAATATATCTTTCAAATTCCCATAACAATATCTGTATAATCACGAAATCCAATATCGAAATATTCCGAAGACAATTTCGATTCAAATCCATTCCAATGCAATCATTGGAAATTCTGGTTATTTTTAAAACCCTTTCCAAATTCAATTTATTTATTTAAAAATAAATAGAATTTTAATTCTAGTTCAAAACTAGTTCAATTCGATAAAAATCTATTTTTATCTTTTCAAATATGGAGTTTTTTCATCTCAATCCTTTCTAAATCATTTCTTATGATTTTACACAAATTATTACTATTTTTAATAATTTTATCAAGGCCCGTACAGTCGATTTCCATCAACGGCCATCGAACTGCACTTACAGCGACCTTTTTCAAATTTGATTTGGACATAATTCCAAATCCAACCGTTATATTTCAATTTTCTAATATTCGTTAGAAAGCTCTTTTCGATACGAACCCAACGGTTCCGGTTTTAGGAGAATTCGACGGTCGGATCTCCCGCAATATCCGTTCGAAGTCAATGGTCGAAATTCGCGAACTGCCGCGGCGCGGCGCGTTCTATTCAGGCCATTATATTATATATATATAATATATACAATATATACTTCGTCGATTTCAATTCAAAACGGGCTTTATAAATCGTTTTAAATTTATTTTCAAAACGGTTTCATGTTCATATTCAATTTCAAATCAAAATTGAACATTCCAATATAAATTCGTTTTAAATTCTTTCAAATTGATTTCAAATTCATTTCAATTGCATTTCAATTCGAATTCATTTATATTCATTTTCAATTCGAATTCAATTCTATTCAGTTTCAATTCGAATTTCTATTCTTTTCAAAATATTAGATTTTGAAATCACTTTCGATATTCATTATAAAATGAATAAAATCGATATAAATATCGTTCACGTCAAAATGGCGTCAATCTAATCAACACGGCTTCATATATTGATATTTTCAAATATTCCATTTCGAATATTTCTATTTCAAATATTTCTATTTCAAATATTTCTATTTCAAATATTTCCTATTATCAAAATATTTGTTATTATCAAAATATTTCGTTCAACACATGACTAATCTCAACGGATGAGTACAATCAACACATGAACCTTTATTTTATATTAATCTTTATTTTCTAAATTGGAATGAGGCCCAATCAATCACCATATAATGTTAATTATATGGATTTTCATACATCACACGTATATAATAGCATTGAAAAATAATCAACCATCAACCAAAGTGCACTACACTGTATAAGCATCAAATATAGATATATAACGCTCATAACAGCCTGTCAATCAATCGATTGACATATTTAATCAATCAGGATGAGTGAACTTCAAATTTCATCCCAACACCCGTGTGGGGTTTCAAACAATCAAACACAGATTTTATTTGTGCAGTTGGGCGATGTGTAAAATTTATCGTCCAAATCAATATCAGTCTAATCAGTGTATATAAACAAATCGGCCGATTTGTTTATAAATATTTATTTATTCACATTCACTATATTCACATTCACGTTAAAAATTATATTTTTAACGATAAAACATTTTATTTTAACATATGAATTTCTATTCAGTTCATTCTTTAAATAAAATGATATTCTTATTTTTCTAACATATTTTAGAAAATTTCGGCGGCATAATGGCACGATACTAGAAACGGGACAAGGCTTAGCCTTATCCCCGGTCTAGTGAAGGCCCACGCCATTCACACATCAATCAAATCAATTCATTTCACCAAACAATTCAATTTCAATCAAATAAAACTAACCAACTACACAACCAAACAATTTAACAAACAAGCCATCCATGGTCTGTGGATGACGGGTGTCGGGTGCTACTAAACACCGTCTGCATCCTAGTATATATATATAACTAGAAAAAGAAATTGAAGAGTGAGAAGTTCTCACCGATAGCTATCCAATCATCTTGACTCTTCTTTGATAGAAATCTTCAACTTTTCGTCTTTTGTCACTTTCGTTGCCCGCACTCACTACATATATAAAAATCACATTTTTATATTATCTAGTGTATAAAAGTCATATTTTTAATTCGTTACATATATAAAAATCACATTTTTATATTCTCTCTACTTCACGATAAAATAAAGTTCAGATTTTTCTTTCACTTCATATATTTACAACGCTTCTTCCTATATAAAAATTATATTTTTATATTTCTACTTCTTATATAAAGATTGAATTTTTATCATCATAACTATATAAAAATCATATTTTTAATAGACCACTAGTATAAAAATTATATTTTTAACCTTTTTATATTATAAAAATTATATTTTTATTTCGCTACTTCTATAAAAATCGTAGTTTTAATATCTGCATCATATAAAAATTTGATTTTGATATCGTTACTTAAGTAAAAATTCTATTTTGATATCGCTACTATATAAAAGATTATATTTTGAACTTCTATATTATATAAAAATTATTGCCATTTCATAGAAAAATATATTTTCTTTTTATACTTCTAAAAATTGATTCTTTACTACTTTGCCACATCTATAAAGATCTCATCTTTAACTTCCTATATAATAAATAAATAAAATCATGTCTTTTTATTATATATATATATAAAAAACTAATCTAAGCTTTCTACTATAGAAATTTAACCTTAACCTATTTAAAATATAACCTTTTCTTCATAAAATAAATATAACTTTTCATTATTTAAAAACATAATCATTAGCATAAAAAAATCAATTTTTAAAACTATATTTTTCTCTAAAAGAAATGAAATAAAATAAAACAATAAAACAACAAAAAAAAAACTTACAGCGTCTTCAAGGGGGTCTCTCTGAGTTCGCCGGAGGTGGCTAGGGGGGAGGTCGGCGGACATCACTGTGGGGGGGGCTCTGGCGTTCGCGTCTTTGATTGGAAGGGAGGGACGGGTTCGAGCGGAGAGGACAAGGAGGGAGGAAGGAGAAGGAGAAGGATCGGAGGAGGAAGGGGGGGTACGGCGGTCTCTGGCGCGGCGGTGATAAGGGGAGAGGAGGAGCGTGGAATCGCCTGGGGGGGCCTCGACCTTTTTTTTATTATTATTATTCATCTCGATTTTGATTTGGTCAACGAGGGGGAGGCTGAGTGTATAGGAAGAGAGAGAGATATTTTATTTTTAATTTATTTAATTATTTAATTTCAAAAAGCAACTTTTATTTACGAACTCGAAATCGAACCCACCGCCTGTCGTCTATAGCGTTTTACCCCCACTCCGAACACAATGGGATATGTATCGCAGGCTGATTCGACTGTTTCGATCAGTTTCCGTCAAAATCAACATATAACTCTATATATTGAATTTGAACGTGCATTTCAATTTACTGGGGTCACATACGAACTTTAAAAATTCTAGAAAAATATTTTCTAGCTTCGTATTGACGATACGGTCCTAACAAAACTAGTTTCATCGAATTCTGAGACTGTTTGAAAAATGGCCATTTTCCAGTCGATTAAAATCAACTGAAACTGGTCAACCGCGTTTTCCTTTGCCACGCTCACATATTGATTCGAAAAATTATGAAATTTGAAACCTAGCAATAATTTGACGCTGCGGATCCAACAAAAGTGGTTTCGTCGAAATCCGAGGTCGCTTGCAAAATTCTCATTTTTAAGGGCCTGAATTCCATAGCGACTATTCAGAATCTTCAACTGGACATATCTTTTGATTCACGTTATGAAATTTTGATTTTTCGGATTCGTTGGAAAGATATTATCAATTAGATCCTAATGTTTTTGGTTTCACTAAAATCCGGATTATTTTGCACCCGGTACATTCAATTGAAGTTTGAAATCGAATTATCGAACTACCGCGCCATTTTCAATTCCTATTTATAATTATATATAATTATTTATATTCTAACGACGACGTATATAATATATACGTTCTAATTATATTCAAAATAAATTTCTCGTCATTTTTATTTAAAATAATTCATTTTAAATAATCAAAATTCGCTAAAATTGCCAAAATAAAAATTTTAAACTGGCCCAGATTTTCGGGTTGTTACAATCTCCCCCACTTAAAACTTTTCATCCCCGAAAAGGAACAAAGTCGAAAGTGGTTTGATCACTCAACTCTACGTTCGATCTGGCTTCCATTCTCCAACTTTTCAGTTTCTGAGAATTTTCCAATTCTTCACAAATTTGGCTAACACCCTAAATTTTCGAAAAATTTCGCCATAACCTCCCCTGCACCGGGAGCCACGGGAAAATCCCGAAATTGCCATAAAGGCCTTCTGATCTCAAAAAGAAAAAGAAAAAGCCAATAGGCTCATAAAATCATCATCACCCAAACAAAACAGTAAATTATGTAGTAAACATGTACCTATTTGTCGGGCAAACAAATTTTATTCTTCGGCTCTAGCCTCCTTGCTATGACCTGTTCAATGTAAGTATATGTATATGCATGCAAATGCGACCAATTTTCAATACAATTCAATATTTGGTTCAATTAGGCATAATGGTTCAAAATTATCAAACAAATAAACAAACAACACAAACATCAATCAATTAGTGAATTTATCGTTTCAAATTCATAATTTTGATATATACAAAAATCATGTTTTTGATGCCAATTCACAACAATGTGTTCTAGCTATATAAGTTTTGGTTCTCACACCCGTCTAATGGAAATATATAGATACCACACCTTCGAAACACGAAAATAAATACTGGTGATGGTATATTTCATCATCAGGACCATGTCCGGGCGACTAGAGTGTGACTCTTTATCTATCTAATATATTAAAACTTCGAATATACGTTCATGACGCGTATATGCAAAACCTTTATATATCAGATCGTCCATATTCAAAATAAATAAATAATCAAATACGTTTAAAATGGTTTAAATTTCAAAACTAAATTTGTTTTCATTTGAAGAATATACTCTTCACACTCGTTCTAGGATACTACTGATCCTATCTCTAACGAGTCATTCTAATTGGATATTACTAATCCAATATCTAATGAATTCTTTCGTATGGTTCTAATGTGTCTTGTTCTCGAGCTCTGTAAACCAAAGCTCTGATACCAAATTGACACGACCCGAACTTCCCCGTGGAGGAAAGCACGGATGGTGTTGAGGACAAGACGAAATAGAACGCAGACGGAAGAACATTTCAGTGTATATTACAACAATGCATCAGATTACAAGAATATACAGAGTATAAATGAATATTACACAGAAATATCAGAGAATTAAATTACATTTAAATACATAGCAGCGGAAAATAATACGATACACAACTAGAAGAGATATACGGATACAAAGCTTTCCGGATATCATTCCAGCTGTAAACCAGGATCCTGTGAATATAAATCTGCAAAACCGAAACTACTAGCTGCCCGTGTCAAAATAAGGGCACCCAGAGTTTAGGTTAAAACAATAAACTCCAGGTCAGTCATGTGACTGGTGTGAGAACTAAAACAGTTATTAATCTTTATTTTTAAAGTTAGGTAAATCAAGGGACCACGCCGCTAACGCGGAACGGGTTTCCTCCCAAGAATACCAGTGCATAAACCAACAGCGCAATGCTAAATAAAGAAAAATGAAGCTGTTATAAGACCCAGGTCCTATCACACAATGCAACGCAAGCCGGGGGATAGGGTTTTCCCTTATAACAGCCAAAGAATGCTTGATACGTTTAAAACAAATAATTTGATACTATTATAAGTGTATAGTGTATAAAACAACTTCAAATCATAAGTATCAATCATAGGCGGCATGGGTACCGTATATCATGTCGCCATACTAGTTCTACAATTAAAACCGCAAATGTCACGTATTTGGAAGTTGGATTTCCATCTATGAACCGAGGCAAAAGATAGTCCTCAACCGATTCGAGACGCTCTAGCCCGCCCCTCAGGATCAGAGCTCGAGTGACCCTTGGATCGTCAGGGCCGGTCCACCGATGTGGATTAAACTTAAACCCTGAACATGCGTTCCCCCGCCCTATGGGGCGTAAATGAGCCAACGAATGACTCCATCGGACCCGGATCGTCCGATCAAACCGAGGCGCCTCGCAACAGCAGAAACAACATAAGTCAAACTCGTCAGGGCGTGTAAAACCACTGACGCCACTTCTAACTAGAAAGAAACGCATGCCCTCCCTGAGGTCCATCTCCCGTTTTTGGTTCATACCGGGTGTGAAACTCGCGAAGTAAACATTACACAAAGCTACGCCACAAAGTCCATGCTTCGATCACCAACCACAAGACTTTGCTTTTCAACAGAAGCCTTGATCATTCGCCACTTAGGAATGCCACACAGGCAATTCACTCCATGTGTTTGATATCCATCAATATATAACCCCTGAGCTCGTACGTCTCAGAGAAGGGCGTTAAGCAAGAGAATAAATTCTCCACCGCCAAACAGATACATATTTAATAGAGAACAATCGCACAGACTAAAATCCAATGTCTGACACAAAGTCCATTTACAAGTCCGTTTTGGGTCTGAACGAAACCGGAGGCACCTAGTACCCCGCATATCCATCGATCTCCAAGTACGTCTGGACGATCACCAACTGTTTCTATCTTCTTGGGTGTACAGCCCAATCAAGATCATCAGTAATCACCCAAACGACGTAAAGACCTCCGGTCTTCGACCATCGTCTTCATCTTCGACTTATCGTCGTATCAGTTATTCAGAATGGGATAAACCCGGTCTTTCCGAATAACTCGCATATATTTTAAATAAGTGTTACACAAACACAACATACGCCTCATTCCAATTCATCAGCCACTAACCGTAAATTAATCAAGAGAATAATTCCCCAAATATTAACCCTGAAGGCCGAAACCAACATCAGATCAATATCCAGAAAACCATTCTGCTTAGCTAACCGACAGATAGTTTCTAAATTTCACATTCATATGGAAAGGTTCCCATTAATTTTATCCAAGATAAATCATTAAAATTTATTCTCAAATCTTCTTTTGAATTTCGATTCAACTAGTCGGGGTTAACGAACCTTACCGAAGTAATCATTTGTTTTAATTTCCCAATCCCAACCTATTCATCCCATGAAGTAAAACTGGTAATACTTCATATCTAACACCACAGTGTTATCGGTAAATTCAATTACCATTTCACGTTCAAATCTAATTAAAGATTTAACTATCGCCAGGAGCAAAACTGGTGATACTCCATTCTCGATCTTTTCAATCTATTTAAAGATTCATTAAAACTCCACATAGTTTTAATCGTTAATTGGGCTAAAGAATCAATGTCATTTAAAACACAGTTCATGATAAATCCAAAATCACATTCTATTAATTATCGGGTTAAAGAACGAGTGTTATTTAAAACACTGTCCATGATAAACCCAAAAAACAATATTATTTCAATTCCAATTATATATTATTTAATTGGTACACTTCATTAAATCTAAATAAAAATATTTAATCTTTTCTCAACTGGGCTTAAGAACAGTGTTAATGAAGACACCATTCACGACAAACCCAAATCACATTTGATATTAAACACAAGGCTCTGAATAGAAAATATACCGGCTTATATTCAATATCAAATTCTACGACTAACAAATATCGTATTGGAAATAACGATATAAATATATCTTTCAAATTCCCATAACAATATCTGTATAATCACGAAATCCAATATCGAAATATTCCGAAGACAATTTCGATTCAAATCCATTCCAATGCAATCATTGGAAATTCTAGTTATTTTTAAAACCCTTTTCAAATTCAATTTATTTATTTAAAAATAAATAGAATTTTAATTCTAGTTCAAAACTAGTTCAATTCGATAAAAATCTATTTTTATCTTTTCAAATATGGAGTTTTTTCATCCCAATCCTTTCTAAATCATTTCTTATGATTTTACACAAATTATTACTATTTTTAACAATTTTATCAAGGCCCGTACAGTCGATTTCCATCAACGGCCATCGAACTGCACTTACAGCGACCTTTTTCAAATTTGATTTGGACATAATTCCAAATCCAACTGTTAGATTTCAAATTTCTAATATTCGTTAGAAAGCTCTTTTCGATACGAACCCAACGGTTCCGGTTTTAGGAGAATTCGACGGTCGGATCTCCCGCAATATCCGTTCGAAGTCAATGGTCGAAATTCGCGAACTGCCGCGGCGCGGCGCGTTCTATTCAGGCCATTATATTATATATATAATATATACAATATATACTTCGTCGATTTCAATTCAAAACGGGCTTTATAAATCGTTTTAAATTTATTTTCAAAACGGTTTCATGTTCATATTCAATTTCAAATCAAAATTGAACATTCTAATATAAATTCGTTTTAAATTCTTTCAAATTGATTTCAAATTCATTTCAATTGCATTTCAATTCGAATTCATTTATATTCATTTTCAATTCGAATTCAATTCTATTCAGTTTCAATTCGAATTTCTATTCTTTTCAAAATATTAGATTTTGAAATCACTTTCGATATTCATTATAAAATGAATAAAATCGATATAAATATCGTTCACGTCAAAATGGCGTCAATCAAATCAACACAGCTTCATATATTGATATTTTCAAATATTCCATTTCGAATATTTCTATTTCAAATATTTCCTATTATCAAAATATTTGTTATTATCAAAATATTTCATTCAACACATGACTAATCTCAACGGATGAGTACAGTCAACACATGAACCTTTATTTTATATTAATCTTTATTTTCTAAATTGGAATGAGGCCCAATCAATCACCATATAATGTTAATTATATGGATTTTCATACATCACACGTATATAATAGCATTGAAAAATAATCAACCATCAACCAAAGTGCACTACACTGTATAAGCATCAAATATAGATATCTAACGCTCATAACAGCCTATCAATCAATCGATTGACATATTTAATCAATCAGGATGAGTGAACTTCAAATTTCATCCCAACACCCGTGTGGGGTTTCAAACAATCAAACACAGATTTTATTTGTGCAGTTGGGCGATGTGTAAAATTTATCGTCCAAATCAATATCAGTCTAATCAGTGTATATAAACAAATCGGCCGATTTGTTTATAAATATTTATTTATTCACATTCACTATATTCACATTCACGTTAAAAATTATTTTTTTAACGATAAAACATTTTATTTTAACATATGAATTTCTATTCAGTTCATTCTTTAAATAAAATGATATTCTTATTTTTCTAACATATTTTAGAAAATTTTGGCGGCATAACGGCACGATACTAGAAACGGGACAAGGCCTAGCCTTATCCCCGGTCTAGTGAAGGCCCACGCCATTCACACATCAATCAAATCAATTCATTTCACCAAACAATTCAATTTCAATCAAATAAAACTAACCAACTACACAACCAAACAATTTAACAAACAAGCCATCCATGGTCTGTGGATGACGGGTGTCGGGTGCTACTAAACACCGTCTGCATCCTAGTATGTATATAACTAGAAAAAGAAATTAAAGAGTGAGAAGTTCTCACTGATAGTTATCCAATCATCTTGACTCTTCTTTGATAGAAATCTTCAACTTTTCGTCTTTTGTCACTTTCGTTGCCCGCACTCACTACATATATAAAAATCACATTTTTATATTCTCTTGTGTATAAAAGTCATATTTTTAATTCGTTACATATATAGAAATCACATTTTTATATTCTCTCTACTTCACGATAAAATAAAGTTCAGATTTTTCTTTCACTTCATATATTTACAACGCTTCTCCCTATATAAAAATTATATTTTTATATTTCTACTTCTTATATAAAGATTGAATTTTTATCATCATAATTATATAAAAATCATATTTTTAATAGACCACTAGTATAAAAATTATATTTTTAACCTTTTTATATTATAAAAATTATATTTTTATTTCGCTACTTCAATAAAAATCGTATTTTTAATATCTGCATCATATAAAAATTTGATTTTGATATCGTTACTTAAGTAAAAAATTCTATTTTGATATCGCTACTATATAAAAGATTATATTTTGAACTTCTATATTATATAAAAATTATTGCCATTTCATAGAAAAAACTATTTTCTTTTTATACTTCTAAAAATTGATTCTTTACTACTTCGCCACATCTATAAAGATCTCATCTTTAACTTCCTATATGATAAATAAAAAAATCATGTCTTTTTATTATATATATAAAAAAAACTAATCTAAGCTTTCTACTATAGAAATTTAACCTTAACCTATTTAAAATATAACCTTTTCTTCATAAAATAAATATAACTTTTCATTATTTAAAAACATAATCTTTAGCATAAAAAAATCAATTTTTAAAACTATATTTTTCTCTAAAAGAAATGAAATAAAATAAAACAATAAAACAACAAAAAAACCTTACAGCGTCTTCAGGGGGGGTCTCTCTGAGTTCGCCGGAGGTGGCTAGGGGGGAGGTCGGCGGACATCACTGTGGGGGGGGCTCTGGCGTTCGCGTCTTTGATTGGAAGGGAGGGACGGGTTCGAGCGGAGAGGACAAGGAGGGAGGAAGGAGAAGGAGAAGGATCGGAGGAGGAAGGGGGGTACGGCGGTCTCTGGCGCGGCGGTGATAAGGTGAGAGGAGGAGCGTGGAATCGCCTGGGGGGCCTCGACCTTTTTTTTTTTATTATTATTATTCATCTCGATTTTGATTTGGTCAACGAGGGGGAGGCTGAGTGTATAGGAAGAGAGTGAGATATTTTATTTTTAATTTATTTAATTATTTAATTTCAAAAAGCAACTTTTATTTTCGAACTCGAAATCGAACCCACCGCCTATCGTCTATAGCGTTTTACCCCCATTCCGAACACAATGGGATATGTATTGCAGGCTGATTCGACTGTTTCGATCAGTTTCCGTCAAAATCAACATATAACTCTATATATTGAATTTGAACGCGCATTTCAATTTACTGGGGTCACATACGAACTTTAAAAATTCTAGAAAAATATTTTCTAGCTTCGTATTGACGATACGGTCCTAACAAAACTAGTTTCATCGAATTCTGAGACCGTTTGAAAAATGGCCATTTTCCAGTCGATTAAAATTAACTGAAACGGGTCAACCGCGTTTTCCTTTGCCACGCTCACATATTGATTCGAAAAATTATGAAATTTGAAACCTAGCAATAATTTGACACTGCGGATCCAACAAAAGTGGTTTCGTCGAAATCCGAGGTCGCTTGCAAAATTCCCATTTTTAAGGGCCTGAATTCCATAGCGACTATTCAGAATCTTCAACTGGACATATCTTTTGATTCCCGTTATGAAATTTTGATTTTTCGGATTCGTTGGAAAGATATTATCAAATAGATCCTAATGTTTTTGGTTTCACTAAAATCCGGATTATTTTGCACCCGGTACATTCAATTGAAGTTTGAAATCGAATTATCGAACTACCGTGCCATTTTCAATTCCTATTTATAATTATATATAATTATTTATATTCTAACGACGACGTATATAATATATACGTTCTAATTATATTCAAAATAAATTTCTCGTCGTTTTTATTTAAAATAATTCATTTTAAATAATCAAAATTCGCTAAAATTGCCAAAATAAAAATTTTAAACTGGCCCAGATTTTCGGGTTGTTACATTAGTATGCGGCCCCGGTAAATTAAAATGTACGTTGAAATTCAATATTGACCATTATATTAATTTATATTTTAATTTTGATAAAAACTGATTGAAATAGTAGAATTGGATTATGAAACATATTCCATTGTGTTCGGAATGAGAGTATTTAGCTAGAAAAGATGGTCGCTCGGTTTGATTTGGAGTTCGGACGAAATAGAGCCAATTCAAGAATAAAACAGTAATATTTAAAGGTATAAATACCCTAGCTTTGACCAAAACATAAATTCATTAACCCCAATCGCCGCTCCCGATTCAGTGCACCAAAACATCTTTTTTTAATTCACTAATTTCTCCTCCTCTTTTGCGAATTAGATCAAGATTATAAAATGAAAGTAGTAGAGATTTTTATCCTCTGTCAATCCATACGGCTGAGATGAATTGTAGTTGCCTCGTTTGCTCGATTTTATTCCTCAAAGCTCCACCATTCGCATGGGATTTTGCGATGCTAGGGTGCTCCGGGTTCACCGCCGTTCAAGCTGCAAACAGGAGATGCCAAGTCGCGTCGAGGGGGCACCACCAATCCTGGTTCGGTAGTCTCTGGTGAAGGCGGCAGTGCAATGAAGCTTTGAGGGTGGGTTCGGCTGTTGTACAAAGGGAGAAGGATTAAAAACGTGGTTAAGGATGTAATTAATTAATTCGTTAATTAATTTTTGTAATTAACATATAAAATGCAATATCTTTTTCATACGAGGTCGAAATCCGATGATTTCAGTCGCATTGCGATCGTGACAACGAACTCTGCAACATGTAACTAACCAAAATGGAAATGGAAGCAGTTGCAGTTTGATAAAATTAAACATTCATTTAATTTTGTTAAAACAATCCTTCAATAAAGAATGACGGAGTGGAAACCAAAGTGAGAATTCTCTCACTAAAATATTTGTACAGTTATTTATTTTATAACTGAAAATATATATAGACTATAATTGTTGATTTTTATCTGTTGTATGTGACATTGCTTGAGTTCAACACATGAACTATTCATCACTCATTTGCACAAGAAGCGTTGTTTGAATATACGACACTCATATTTCAAACAATGTGGATAGACACTTTGTGGTTGTTGAAATGAGATATAAATATCTGTTTACTATTTAAACAGTGAAAATTGGTTAAGTAGAAAAATAATTCAAACTAAATTAGAATTGGTTAAATTTATTAACCAATGATTTATTTAAATAGACTGTTGTTGTTTGAAATCCCACACGGGACTGGGGATGATAATTAATTCACATCTCCCTTGTATTTAATTGTATGTCAACCGATTGATTGACAGACTGTTATCAGCGTTATTTAATGCTCATACAGTTGTAAATTGCACTCTGGATGTGAATAGAATGTTAGTAGTTATTTATCACTATTTTTGAATACATGCGATGTATGGAATCCATATAAACAAAATTATATGGTAATTGATTGAGTCTTATTCCAATTCATAAATAACGAATATTTTAAAATAATATTCAGTAAAAAAATCAAATTATGATTTTGGTGTCCGGTTTTGGATAGACACGAAAATATTGAAATATATGAAGCCGAGTTAAGCAGATGTATGCCATTTTAACTCGAACGGATTTTTCTGTCGATTTTATTCATTTTATAATGAATATCGAAAATATTTGACATTAAAATATGATATTTTGAAAATATTATCATCTTACTATTATAATGATATAGGGCATTCAATTTTGATTTAAAATTGAAAACGAAGCTGAAATCATTCTAAAATGAATTTATAAACAATTTATAAAATACGTTTTAAATGGAAATCGACAATATATATATATATATTATATATTTAATGGCTTGAATAGAACGCGCCGCGCAGCGACCGTTCGCGAATTTCAACCATTAACTTCAAATTGATGTAACGGGAGATCCGACCGTCGGATTCTCCTAAAATAGGAACCGTTGGGTTTGTATCGAATAGATCTTTCCAATGAATATAAGAGATTTAAACTTGAATGGTTGGATTTTAAATTATGTCCAAATCAATTTCAGAAAAGGTAGCTATCGATGCAGTTCGGTGGCCGTTATTGGAAACCGACTGTAAGGGCCTTAATAAAATTAGTAAAAATATGGAAAATTTGTGTAAAATCATAATAAATGATTTGGAGATATTTTGATTGAAAAGATAAAAATATTTTTTTTTGAAATAAACTAGTTATTAACTAGAATAATAATCCAATGTTTTTAAATACATAAATTGGATTTGTAAATGGTTTATGAAATAACCAGAATTTTCCCGCAAATGAAGTGGAAAGGATTTAAATAGAAATTATATTTAGAATATTTTGATATTGGATTCTGTGATCATACAGATATTGTTGAGGAATTGGAAGATACATATATCGTTATTCCTAATACTATATCTGTTGGTTTCAAATTTTGATATTGAATATAAGCCGATATTAATTTATATTCGGAGCCTTGTATTTAATATCAAATTGGATTTTGGGTTTTCGTGAATGGTGTCTTTAATAACACCATTCTTAAACCCCGTTGAGAAAAGAATAAATCTTTTAATTAAGATAAATGAAGTTTTCCAATTTATAATTATAAATTGGAATTAAATGGAAGTCGATTTTGGGTTTATCATGAACAATGTTTTAAAAAACATTTGTTCTTTGACCCAGTAAAAGAAAAGATTAGTTTCTTAAAGATTGGATAATCATTTAGTAATGATTTTTGGGGATTAAAACAAAATTGGGGTTTTAATGAATCTTTAATTAGATTGGAAAGTGAATGAGCTAATTAAATTTACCGAATTCATGAATTGATCGAGAATGGAGTACCACCAGTTTTACTCCAGGCGATAGTTAAATCTTTAATTAGATTTGAAACGTGAAATGGTAATTAAATTTACTGATAACACCGTGGGTGTTAGATATGGGTTACTACCAGTTTTGCTCCATGGGATGAATAGGTGTGGATTGGGATAATAAAATAAATGATTAGTTTGGTATGGCCCAATAATCGCGACTAATTTTATGAACCTTAATTTGGTTTAGAATTGTTAAAAGATAATAAATTCTTTTTAAATTGATATCCAAAGGAAGATTAAAGAATAAGTTTAAAATAATTTATCTTTGATAAAATTAAGGGAACCTTTCCCTAGAGATGTGAATATTTGAATAAACGAATATTCTGAATTGGAATGAGGTGTATTATTCACAACACTATAAAATCCTAATTGTCACACTAATAATCGTGAGGAATAGTATTGCTAACGGTTATAACCATTAAGCCAGCGTGCATGGGTAATTTTAGTGACAGATTTGATCACGGTTATAACCGTGATAAATACATAGTTTACTAACGGTTATAAGTGTTAGTAATATTGAAGTGCTAACGGTTATAAACGTTATAATCATGATTATTCCCATGGTTTTAACCGTGATAAATAAATAGTTTACTCACGGTTATAAGTGTTAGTTATATTGAAGTGCTAACGGTTATAAACATTATAACCATGATCATACCAGTGGTTAATACTGTGACAAACATGCTCTGTTATAACCCTTATTACCATGATTAATTACAATATGAAATTAACAGCAAAAACCATTCTGAATCTGGGTGCAAACATATATATAAAACAACCGATAAACCACGCATATACACAAAAATGTTACACCACAGAGTAATATACGCTCATATATGAAGAAATATTGAAATCAGTTGCATGCAAAATATAATTATTATTTCATATAACTAGATATATATTCCATGCTGGCTACAATTTTTCAATAATACACCAAATTTAATACAGCAAACATACATATCAAATTTTAAAACAATGCTTCAAAATATCTTCTAAATTTAGTCTTGCAACTCCCGTCCAACATTAATGAATCGACATCGTAAGCAAACCGGCAACAGTAGATGAGGTAAGTGCAAGTCTAAATTGAAATTTAAATTGATTAAATTGATGGCTTTCAATGTACTACACGTTATATGTTTAGTGCAAGTTACAACCATGGTTGAATGGAGCATGTAGCATAAGTTATGGTTTTCAATATGCTCAAATAGTCAAGTCTACACAATAACAAATAGCTTGGCGAATATTACTCAATAGTAGGCTAACCTGTAAATACGTTTGAAGAACATTGTTATTTTTGCCATATTATATAATTTGGATCACCGGGATCATTGCCACGGATGTTTTCAAGTTCCTTTTCCTCAAGTCTACAAATCCTTTGGGAGTTTGTAATGGCCCGAAAATCTGTACCAATTTGAGCTGACTAATATCCTACATATTCAACTCAAAGTGCCCGAAAATTCAGATCACTAATAGAAAGAAGTTAGAGGATGAGATAAGAAAGATAGAACTAATAGAATAGAAGAAGAAGAACACAACTGAACAGAATTAGAGTAAACACGAATCTCACAGCGGACTGAACAAAATATATTATATAACATAATCTTGAAATACAAATCTGAATTTGTATATACATACCATATCAGAGTACAATACATGATATATCACAGCGGAAATAACTCTACATAACTAATGGTGAAGACTCCTGCTTTGAGCTCCTCCAAGTGTATCTGTAAAATCCTGAAACACTTGACTGCACGTACAGATTTGGGCACCCAAGAGTTTAGGGAAAACAAAACAAAATAAACTTTGGGTCAGTCATGGGACTGGTGTGACTAAATTCCAACCATATCGTTTAACTTTGAAAATAATTTTGAAACAAAAAAGATAATAATAAGACCAGCCATGGACGGTTTTTACCTTACTATAACCAAACCATTTTTGATATCAAAATCCAGTGATATTATAATGATGTCTAATCAAATAGCAGAACGCTTACATCTCACGCTCCACATACATAGTATAAAATCAAAAACCGCATGGCGCTTATTGGAGATTGGATTCCAACTATGACAAGGTATGGGACCATCTCCCGATCAATGTACCCTAGAAAGGATACACTGGGATTCAACAAGAACATCTTGCAACCTGGCCCACACATAACTGACCATTCATTTCTATTGAGTGTATCAAATATATTGCCACCTACGGTTGGGCCCACATAACCGTTATTCGAAGATACAGAAACGAAAGAAGAAAAAATACGAATTTTCTCTAGATGGTTACAATACACCCTAATGGGAATGACCCATATAACCATGTTGCCTGTCCGATTTTTGTCATTTCCTGGTTGTAAGGCTAGAGGCTACGTATATCTTCTCAGAACATCTGGCCACCATTCACTTTGATGCCACATCATCAAACCCGTCAATTCACTAATTGATTTCCAAAAATATCACAGGTATAAAATGCTAAGAGGAACGAATTCCTCCGCCACCAGACATAATACTTTTAAGAGATCAATCGTACGTGATTTGTTAGGTATACTCTGTCAGACACTCGTCCATACAAGTTTTCCTGGGACTGGACAAACAGAAAGCACCATTCTGGAACAGAACGACCCTTCCATTTCACTCTGCCTTCAATTGTCTTCAGCATAATCTAATTCGCAGCGCTTATGCCTATACGGAGTGGTTTTCAGATAATATATCAAACTGGTCTCTCCATATTGACAGCGATGGTCAAAAACACTTCGATAGTCGGTTATTTAACTATCGAAGTAAAAACAAACATCCATTCAAATGTACAACTAAACATCACATAACTACAGGCACCTTTTTATTTAACATTCATTTTTATTATTAGAATTCCCATATCTTAACAGATATTTCTCAAATCCCATTTTAGCCTTTTTGTATTTTTTAAAAAACATCCCAAGTTATTTTAAACTCTTATTCTCCTATGTTCCAGAAACTATACGTTATTAACGTTCGAAAACATTTCCATTCTTTTCACATTCCTTATTTTATACACTTGGATAATATACCTTATCTACATTGGAAAAATATTTCCAATTTCATTATAAACATTTTAATCTGCCAAACGTTCACTTTTAAAATATTATTCACTTTGAATGTGAATATCATCCCTATTATAGAAATCTGAGCCCCTTTATCAAATACCTCTTTATTCAAGTAATAAATACCCTGATCTTGTTTATCGAAAACTCTATCATAATCTTATATTCCCATTCCACTTTAAAAACTCTGTTTCTATGTCGACTTCATGCTAAATCAATATCAAGTTTATAACTAAATATTGATTACATATCCTTATTCTAATCTATTGGTTCAAAACTAAATATTAACTTATCCTATCAGACTATAATTCCTAGAATAATTTCCTTTAATATATTCGACATCGTCGGATTATAGTTCCCATTCCTAATAGTGTTATATATAAAAATCACGCTTAAGCTTGGTCAACAACGTTAATTTATCGTTACAGTTCAAAACTCGCAATGCGCTGCGATATCTCCTTTATAACTAATCTCGACATAACAGTCACGCTTAAGCCTAGTCAACAACGTTATTTTATCATTATAGTTCAAAGACTTACTATACGCTGCAATATCCCTTTTATAACTAATCTTGACATCACCTTCCATTACAAATTGATACCATTCCTCGATAATAGTGAAGTCGTTCAAGTTGGGGTATTTTATTTAACTCTCAAACCTTGATCGACAACATTCTTATCTTAGAGTAGATATAAATCCGTAACTCTAACCCCTTATTACTTATAGTATCTATCAGATTGTATTTTCTTGTTTAATTTGAAGTATGGTTTTATAACACCATATCCTTACTTCGAAACTTGGTTGTTCATAACTATTTATATTAAATATTAATACTATGCTTCATCTCAGTTACACAATTTCATTTATAATTTCTTTATCAAAAATCATTTGTGCTCTTTTGCCTTTTGACATTTTACTTTCCATTCGAATTATTTCATCTAATTCAGGTAAACATCTCATACAAACTCAATATTATCTGAAATGAACTCCATTTAAGAACAATTACTTTAATTAAAATAATTACATTGTAATTGACTTTACCATAACTGAGGTAAAACGGTTTACTTCATTATCAATTTAAACTAGATTAGTTGCTTACTTTATTAAACAATGACTGATTCTACTTGTTCAATAATCATTCAAACTTTATTAATTAAAAAGTTCATTAATACGAAATCTTATTAATTTTGAATAATTTATTTCCAATCTATTATCATTAGGTTAATTGAAGAACAATTAATCTAATAATCAATTTCTAATAACAGTTGATTTAGTCAACTCCAATCCCTCAGTTAATTTGTTAACTGATTTTAAATTACTTCTCACTATTAGATTAATATAATTAATCTAATAATATTTCTTGACTGTTGCTTCAAAATAATTATCCAAATTATTCATTTGCAGGATAATTACAAATTAATAATTTATTTAAATGTCAAATAATCGTTTATATTTGCTTTATAAAATGAACTATAAAATACCATTTTATAATAGAAATTCTATTATCATTTAAACTTTGCTTAAATTATAAAAATATAATTTTTATAATTGTCTTCGTTGATTTGCCTAACGGCCAATCAACTTCTTAACAAAACGATGGGTTCATGGTCGACGGTAGCCACTTTCTTAATCGATATCGTTTATTGATTAAATCAAAACAAATGCTGAATTTTCGTTCAACATCAATATTCACACAGGGTTTTAAATATCATTTGGGTTCAAACAGTGCAAACGGTACATATAAATATTGAGGAATCCGGTTGGATTCCACCAACCGGTTTCCTGCATCCACCAATGTTTGTCAACACAATTAACACTAATTCCATACTAGGGAATATTATAACCGATGGAATCAGTATCCAACAAATGATGTGTGCACATGCAGCGACATGTATATTTCAACCAATTTAATTGTAATCTACCTAAACGACCATCACACATCATCCAACCAACATTACAATATAATTATAATATTTTAAAATATATCAGAGTTAGTGAATTTACTCACCTTGTGCGTTAACCGAGAAATAACGATTTGCGTCAATCGATTAAACCAGGCGTTCAATTCTGTTATAAATCCAAAGGAGCTCCTAATCTTTTCAAACTCCACTGGTTGGTAGCCTTCGTTGATACGGTCCTAATGACACCTGTTTCATCAAGTTATGATAACGTATGCTCCCGAATGTTGACAGGGTCCATCACCGAAATACGACTAACCGGCTTCTTCAGTTCTTCCTTCTCCTTTTCTGTATTCACAAAATTCTTCTTCCGGTGTTCAAATTCAATTGCCTTCCTTATATATTATATTTTTCTTTCTATTTTAGTAAGCCCAGCCCAAATTGCAACATACTTCACATCTCTAAACTGGGCTCCATATAGTTTCTCATCGGCCCACCTTCCCAATGAATAAACCGATGATCCGCGTTACACAATGACTCATCTTCTCCCATCACTTCACGCCATGTACATGATTCCTTCCTTTAATATTGAAACCCTGTCTTCCTTTACAACTAACGGCTTGTAAACACTTCACCATACCTAAACGTTAAACTCCTTACTTCAATATGCAATATGCCACTTTTATCCACTTGGCAGCACCATACTTCCCCACTTAAACCCACGTCCCCCCTTATATGTTCAAAACGAGAGCGTTCTCATCACTTGCGGTCTCCAAGTCTTCCTATACATCAACAGGAAAACCCGTTTTCAGTGAATTCCCCTAGCATGCCATGTTCCATAATTTACTCTAACATAGTACCATATACGCCTCCATGCATTCAACAATGATCACCCTTCCTGCCAACTTCCAAAACCTGCTTCACTCCCTCTTTTAATACAAACCATCTACTCCTTCCACAACAGTTTTTGACGCAACACGTCCCAAAATTTTGAACTTGAACTCCCCTTCTTCCCTGCGTTGAACAAACCTCCTCGGACCCTCTGATCTCGCTTGGCACCTCACCCATATTCCGTCCATCCTCCCACAAAGCGTATGCCCAAAATGAAACACCACTCATGTATAACACAACCGCCACCTTAAACAGAGTATTTTCCTATCGCTACAGCCTCCATCACCATTTGTGCGTGGATGTTCCCCTCCAGCTCGCTCGTCGGTAATGATCTTCTCCGATCTCACCATATCATTACTTCCTCCACTATGTCCTCCGTTTAATCGCCATCCTGAGTGATGCCAGGCCCCTCCATTCTTCCACCAGTAGCCGACTTTCCATACAACAGTTACTGTGTTGATGAAACAAACCCAACGTGATGCCATAACCAGAGGAGAACACATATTTTGTTTGAGGATTTTTAATTTAGTTGTTTGAATTTTTGCTTGAAACCATTGATCTTGCGGTTTATGCTATATAACCTCACGAAGCCATTAAAGAACGAAGATCACCGAGTTTGGGTTTCAGTCCCAACGAGAGGATGGACAGGTCGACAATATTTATAGGATATGATCCTTGGATGCCAAGGAACATAAGCACTAGGAGGTACATTCTTCCAATATTAGCTTTGCAGCATATTGATTTGCACAAACATATAAGTTTTAGGGTAGGCACTGCAACGTATGGGTGCGATGTGAGAATTCATAACAACATTGATTTTAATATCCATGGGAAAAAGATAGTTGTAGTTTTTGAAAGGCACAACTTGATTTGAAAATACATTGGTTACTTTGCCAGGAAGGAAATAAGGGGAGGATAGGTCCATGCTATACATAGTTGTGTTGAAGTGAAATAGAAAATGACATGGTATTGCAGTGATGTGAGAATACAGGTGCAGATTTCTTAACTGTTCACAAGCCTTAACATGTATAGGGTTGCAGAATAGTGTAAATTTCCAAAAAATGAGCTGTGTAAAGGTCTGCGTGGAAGATCTTGGCCAAGTAGGAAAGATATAGTGTGGTACAGCTGTTGAAATCAATGGGGATGGCATGTGATTCTGGCTTTGACCCGTTGGATGTGATAAAAAGTTACTTATCGTGTTTTGCATGTTTCGTTCATATCTGAATTATTACAGACAGAAAAAAGGATATAGTCGTGCCCAGCGAGATGTCACGATCCCAAAAATATAATAATATCGGTAGGTTAACTCATATTGTGAAACCCCAAAATACTGATTAAGGGTGCAAAATACTCCAAATAAAAAGTTATGTATTTAATTAATTAAAAATTACAGTAAAATTCTAAAAATTAGATTATAACTATGTCCTAAAAGAACTTTGTCTAAATTCAAGACTGATATTAAAATATATTTTAATAACCGTTATGGCCATAAACGAATATGGCGCTGCTTTTTCTGAATATTTAATTTGGGCATAACTTACAATATATAATCCGAAATCTCGATTTTTCACTTCCACTAGAAAAATACAGTTCAACAGATTCCAACGTTTCTTGTTTCGAGGGAATCCGACTTGTAACGGATCTTGTACGCTCAGTTGAAGTTCGAAACATTAAATTACGAACTACCGCGATATTATGGGCTCGATTATATTTAATATATATTTTTATACATTCAACTTTTTTTATTTTATATATACAAATCTACTTATACTTCAAATTCAATATTTAAACTAATTTAAATATTCAGATATAAACCGATAAAAATGCGGGACATTACATTCCTTCCCCTTAAAAAAAATTCGTCCCCGAAATTACTATGGTAGGAAAATGCTACAATTCGTATTAGTTTGGTTAAGATCATCTATTTACTTCCTAACTTCAATTTCAACTGAATCGATTAACTTTAATTAAAATATTAATTTCCTTCTTATTAACGAATACTTTCAGAAATTCTAAAAATTTCCTAACAGCTTAAATTTTCGGAGAATTTTCGCCAGCATCTCCTCAGCACGGCTCATTCGGTACTACTACACTTGCCTCTCTGGGCTTTCACCAATTCAACAGAAAATAAAACAGCCAAATGGTTCACCAAAATTGCTCATAAATCTCTTACTCAATATAATTTGAACATGTACCTCTTTATCGGCATTCTGCTCTTTCGTTGCCGTTTGTTATCAAACCAGCATATATCCAAGCATTTCTAACTGATCTCCAATCCATTCATCCTCAAACAATCATTTGCTTAATCTTCAAGCCAAATTATAGATCAAATTCCAGTTCCAATCTTAACTCCAAATCCTTACTCAACAATCTAATCTCATAACCAAGTTTGGTTCCCCTCCAACGTCTTATTTCACCAATTCAATTTCTTCACCAGGTTAAATTCTATTCCAATATGATTTTCTCTTACTTGGTTTCAATTCAACTCCAATTTTATTCAACTTAGTTAAATTCCTATTTATTTACTTCATAAGTAAATTTAGAATTCCAATTCCTGAGGTTTATATTTCAAATTAGTTTGAAATAATATATATATATATTCATAACATAGCAATTCAAAGCATTTGGATTTTCAAACAACTTATTTCAAAACAAAATCTTTGGTAGTAATCCGTCATTAAGAGACTCGAAAATGAACACCGATGATGGCGCGCACATCATCGGAATTATTTTCCAGCAATCGAAGTGAGTTCAATACTATATCAATTTCAAAACTCATATTTAAGCAGTTCTATTTGAAAATTTCCTCAAAATACCTTTCACTGCACTTGGAAAACAATTTCAAACCTCTCAGGATTTTAAAATTCCCATATATCATCCAAATATTATTTCCAGCTCTTTTCTAAGTTTCCAGAGTCTTATTTCAATTCTGGTTTTAAATTCAGATTTAGTTTATCTGATTTTTCATATTATACTTATATAATATCCCGATTGGTTATTTATATAACCAACTCAATTATAAATCTTATTCGATCATAGTTTCAACAAACACATTCAATATATATTAGATAATTCCAATATATATGCTTTCTTTATGTCAAAATATATTTTCGGGTAAAATTATTTTATTTACCCTCTTTTCAAAATACTGTGTCGAATTACTCTATTCAAGAGTTTAGAAACACCTATCGACACAGTTTGCATTACTGTTTCGATCAAAATTTATAAACCACTCGACTGACCAGTCAACACAATATAAAACGGATTTTATATTAATTGCAAATACACGCTCATATATATACACTCATACACAATCTAGGGTATTACTAACCCTATCTCTACTGAGTTACGCCACAGAGCCAAGGTAATCACTTAATCTGGCTCTGATACCAACTGTAATGGCCCGAAAATCCGTACCAATTTGAGCTGACTAATATCCTACACATTCAACTCAAAGTGCACGAAAATTCAGATCGCTAATAGAAAGAAGTTAGAGGATGAGTTAGGAAAGATAGAACTAATAGAATAAAAGAAGAAGAACACAACTGAACAGAATCAGAGTAAACACGAATCTCACAGCGGGTTGAATAAAATATATTATATAACTTAATCTTGAAATACAAATCGGAATTTATATATACATGCCATATCAGAGTACAACACATGATATATCACAGCGGAAATGTAACAACCCGGAATTCTGAGCTAATTTTTTTTTATTTTGGCAATTTTGATGAATTTTGAATATTTAAAATGAATTATTTTAAATAATAGCGACGAGAAATTTATTTTGAATAGGAATAGAACGTATATATTTATTTGAATCGACGTTAGAATATATATAATTATTTATTTATAATTACAAAAGGAATTGAAAATGGCGCGGTAGTTCGATATTTCGATTTCAAAATTCAAATGAATGTACTGGGTGCAAAATAAACCGGATTTTGGCGAAACCAAAAATATATGAATCTAATTGAGAGTATCTTTCCAACAAATCCGAAAAATTTAAATTTCATAGCGGGAATCAAAAGTTACGTCCAGTTGAAAATTCAGAACAGTCGCTATGGAATTCTAGTCCTTAAAAATGGAAATTTTGCAAACGACCTCGGTTTTCGACAAAACCAATTTTGTTGGATCCGTGATGTCAAGTTATTTCTAGGTTTCAAAATTCGTAATTTTTTGAATCAATATGTGAGCGTGGCGAAGTAAAACGTGTTTGACTAGTTTTAGTTGATTTTAATCGACTGGAAAATGGCCATTTTTCCAACGGACTCAGAATTCAATGAAATTAGTTTTGTTAGGACCGTATCGTCAATACGAAGCTAGAAAATATTTTTTGGGAATTTTTAGAGTTAGTATGTGGCCTCGGTAAATTGAAATGCGCGTTCAAATTCAATATATAGACTTATATGTTGATTTTGACGAAAACTGATCGAAACGATCAAATCGGCTTATGATACATATCCCATTGTGTTTGGAATGGGGATAATTAGCTGGGGACGACCGCCGTTGGGTCTCGGTTGGTGCTGGAATTAAAAGTCAACCTTTATTGGAGAGAAAAATAAAATAATTAATTAAATTATATAAATAGATGGAGCCCCCCTTATACTCTCTTCTCTTTCCCTTTTCTTTCAGAACCCGATCCAAATCAAACCACTCCCCCCCGTCGACCTCGCGCCGCCACCTCTGGCGTGGCCTCCCCTCGTGCCCCTCCTCTCTCCTCTTCTACCCCCAAAATTGAACGCCATACCCCCCCCCCCAAATCAGCCATCGCTAGAACAAAGAACCCCAGAGCCGCACACACCTCGAAGAACTGACGCCCTAGCCGCCGCTCCAGCCTAAGCCACCCCCGCGCGAGCCCCACCTGCCGTGACGCCACTTGCAAACCCCCCTCCTCCGATAACCCCGTAAGTCCTCTGATTTTGCTTTTATTTTTATTTTACTTTGTAAAAATCTAGTTTTTAACTTGTATAAGGCTATGATATTTAATACAACAACGCTAAGATTTTTAATACGATAAAAAATGATTTTTATTTGTTTAAAAAAACTGATTTTATATATTTATATAACTTAGGAAAAACTGATTTTTGTATATTTATATAACATAAGAAAAACTGATTTTTTTCATATATGTAGAGCATCGAAGTAGATAAAAATATCGTCTTTGTTTAGATAAAAATATGGTCTTTGTTTAGATAAAAATATGATCTTTGTTTATTTAAAAATATAATTTTTATATTATATAGAGAATAAAAATTCGATCTTTATATTACAAGTAGAAATATAAAAATATAATTTTTATATAGAAAGAAGCGTTGTAAAAATATATGAAGTAGAAATAAAAATATGATTTTTATTTATTTGAATGAAGCGATAAAAATATAATTTCTATTATGAACAGCGGGACAAGGACTACATTGGAATTTCAAACAAATCCAGATGGTTCAGCAGTTCAAAAGAAAAGCACGGCAGAGTGGAACCCTCGGTGAGAACTTCTCACTTTAAATCTTGTTTCTAGTTAAAATATATACTAGGATGCAGACGGTGCTTAGCAGCACCCGACACCCGTCGTCCACAGACCATGGATGACTTGTATGCTTGTTTGATGTGTTGTGAAGTTTGTTTGTGATGTTGATGTGAAATGGATAATAAAACCTTCGTGTGTTGAAATAAATTAATATAGGTAAAAATATAATTTTTAACATGAACATGAATAAATAAATATTCATTTACAAACCGGACGGTTTGTTTATGTACACCTATTTGAAGGATATTGATTAGGACGATAAATTTACACATCGCCCAATTGCACAAATAATATTCAGTGTTTGTGGATTGAAACCCCACACGGGTGTTGGGATGATAATTGGCGTACACTAATCCCAATTATTTAGTTATATGTCGATCGATTGGTCGACAAACTATGTAAGCATTAATTATTTATATTTAATGCTTATGCAATTGTGTGGTGCACTTTGGATGATGGTCGGTTATTTATCGTTGCTATTTATATACATGTGTTGTATGGAAACCAATTGGGAAAATAAAGAATATTATGAAATATATATTCATGTGTTGAAAGTATGTATTCATGTGTTAAGAGAAATATTTTAACAATAAAATTTACATCTTT